>JAXCLQ010071245.1:0-12471 GCA_035584115.1 Cedrela odorata
AGATCTGTACGATGAAGATATAGTTCCTAATTCTCCTCAAACTCCAAAGCCACCACCATCACCACCGCTGCCTTATGGCAGCGGCGGTGATGATCCATATGGTGGTACTTAAATAGCACGTCGTGGATGGTACAGCGCCAGCCTGAGTCTGGCTAGCTAGGCGGAGAAGGCTTAATATTGCCCCCGCTTTATAATTCAGCTTAGATCAAAAGTAATTTATATTGTGCTGTGTACTTCAATAAGATCTCCAGACTCAGGTTTAAATAGAAAAATGAGTTAACCAAATTGATGATGGCAGTAATATTAGCTTAATTATAGTGTTTACAATCATATATTCAAGTTAATTAAAATACTTGAGAAAAACAGAAGAAATCGCAGACACTAGCGACCGAGACTATTGAAATATCAGTTCTTGATAGCTAAAGAGCCGAAAATCAAGAGTATTTCTTTTACGTTAAAAGGATTGAGAGGCAGAGAGAGGCAGAGAGGGTAAGAGAAAAAGGAAAAATATACTTTTATATTTTATTTTTAATAATAATAATAATAATAATAGGAAACTTTAGTAAAATAAAACATACAAGATATTTAATATTTTATTTAAAAATAATAACAAAAATCTTAAAACAAATCCTATAATATCTTTATCACTTTTTATTTTTATTTTTAAAATTATTACTTTATGTTAAAATTAATATACTACTCTCATAATCTAATTAGGAGAGTGAACATTATATCTTTAACAGCAGACTAAAAATATGAATTATCTCAATATCAATTTAAAACAAATGAAACAGTTTCATTTTAATTTCATTTTAACATACAAATCACTTGTTTAACACTCAAACATACATATAAATATAATACACATATATTTACATAATTATGTATGTATAAATTACTTGCAGTAAGGGGAGGGTAACCGCTCCTATTAACAATCCCTGCTCCTATTCAATCATTCTCTTGTATTTTTGTAGCATAATACCACACATGCATAACTTATGAATTTTTCTATTCAATAAATCAATATAATTATGTAGAATGCAATATTTGTGGATAAAATTACTAAAAATCACTTAGTTTTATACTTATCCCGAGGGTTAATTATCGGAGACTATTTATCCGATTCCAACAACGAAATTCCATGGCTGTTTTATTCTAATTCACATTTTCACGTCAAATTCTCGATATTCATCAAATACCAAAATTCATATGCAATCCTATAACAAATACATATTAGCCACTAAGTATCCCATTAAACTCGAATAATCAAAATGTATTTTCACCACAATACTTCAATTAACGCCAATTAATACTATTTAACAATTTCTATGCGAAATCATTAAAAATCCTTAAATTCGTATTTTCGTTTAAAACGGATATACACATTCCAAACAGTATTCAATGCATATATTATATCATATATTTCTAATTAGTGTAAATCATTAAGTAACTATATTTCCTATATGAAGATTTATGAAATTCCCGATTGAACAATAACCTCAGATTTTTAGTATGCTCAAACTCGTAAAATTAGACCTATAACGAGTTAATAAACTCACTGGTACTTTGTAGAGGCCTTAGAAACCTTGAATCGTCATTTAATCAGAAAAGCCTTAAATTTGGTTCGAAACCCAAATTTCGTCTTCGCTCGATGTCACCCCTTTTAGCCTAAAATTAGTTCCAAATCGATGAGGAGACGACAATTAATCCTTTGGTAGCGAAAATTTGAGAGAAAACAAGAGGGATTTGAGAGATCGAAAAAGAAATGGAGAGCAAGAGAGAATGAGATTTAAGAGAGAAAGAGAATTTTATTTTTAGAGAGAGGAAACAAATGAGAAATTATTGGGGAACTGTTGAGATTAGATGTTTATATAGAGAATGGGTAAGAAGACTAAAATACCCTTAAAATTCTTTGAAAATTTCTAAAAACCCTAATTTTTGCAACGAACCGGTCAACAGGTTGTTACAGTACTGCTTGACATAGTTTCTGCCAGTCAACCGTTTTCTCGAACCAGTTGCTTTTCACTATTTTAAAATCTTACAATTTGGTTCTTGAAAACGTAGCAGTTTGGTCCCCCATATTCTAAGTTTCAAAAATACATCTTTAAATACGTTATGAAAGTATTAAATCTAGGTTTTTACATTTATATTCTTAAAAGAAGCTTTACTATACTCCCACATTGAGAATAATTTCATATTGCCATTTTTTGGGGTTTACATTAGCACTAGATTAATGATAGCTGATCTATTAACAAAAGGCATGCCACCTAAGAGTTTTAAGGATTATATGGATCGAATGAGATTTTGTTCCATTATGTAAATTATTGTATATGTACATACAATTTATTAATGAAACTCTATTTATATGATATTTTTTCATTATGTGCGTGTATTTATTTAAGAAAAAAATTATTTTGATTGGACCTAGAATAAACATGAGGTTTATTCATTAAGTAGGATAAGTAATAAACATATGATTTATTAATTAAATTACCATATATGGATAGGCATACAAGAAACATAATATATTGTAATATAGAAAGAAAAATTATTAATTTTAATAACCTATCGCCATGATTCATATATTTGTTTCTTAAATATTATTATTTGGGGAATTTATGGACCATTAATGGTAAAAATGGTGGAAACCACCCATAAGTGATCCAAAACTTTCCCAACTACCATGTAAACTACTCACACGTTTCTGGCAACTGTTAGTAATTGCCATTAATGGAGGTAACTTCCAAAAATTGCAGAAAACTTTTAAAACGATTTTTGATGGAAAAACTTATAAATTGGAAGCTATACTTGGTAAAAGGCCCTTGAGCTCCTTTTTTTTTCTGAAAACTTAATCAAGTAAGAATTAAAAGAGCTTGGAAGGTTTCTTACCAACGTTAAAACAGGAAGAAAACATCAATGGCAAAAGGTAAACTCCTTAGGCTTCTGCATTTAATTTTTAGCAATTTAAAGCATGATTTTTTGTTTCTATGCTAACATTTCATGCCGACTTTTCACGTTTTCTGACCCAGTAGAAGGAAGAATCAATTCCTAAAGTGGTTTTCTGATTAATTTCTCAAAAACTGCTAACATTCTTCCTGCAAAATATAAAGAATGCTTGAGAGCTAGCTTATGCTAAGACCAGAAATAAATATTTAAAATTTATGAAATTGTGATTAAGAGGGAGACTAGAATAAGAAATTGCTAATATCTTGATTAAGGGGGAGAAACAAATCTTTAAGACTTATGAAATTGATCTAACCTTTAAAAGGGGAACTAAAATGAAATTGACACAAATCTAGATATTTTTGTCATCATCAAAAAATGGGAAGATTGAAGACTTATGGGAGATTAAAAATTTATATGTTTTTGTGTTTTTGATAATAACAAGCTTGTGATAATGTCAATTTCACTTGTAAAATGCATATTGAATTGTTTAATATATGTTTGAATATGTTATGCATCAAGAGAATTGTATATAATTATGATTATGAACAAATCTAAACAATTTTCTGTGAGAAATCTGTATGTGAGCATATAGTATCGATACATGGAGCTTCACGCATCGAGACATGTATAGAAGAAATCGAGATCCTAAGAATGCAGATCGATATCAGTCAAAGAGATTGATACAAAGAGCTTAAGAGATCGATACCTTTTAAGTTAGAGAGTTAAAAAAATATTTGTAAGACGAACCAAATAGATACTTTCATGGAAATGATCGATACCTTGCAAGTCAGAAAGTTTAAAAATATTTACAACGCGAACCAGATTGATAATTTCATAGAAAGAATCGATACCTTGTAAGTCAAAGAGTTCAAAATATTTACAAGCTGAATTAATTCGATATCTTTATCAAATGGATCGATATATTACAAGACAGAGAGTTCGAAAATATTTATAAGTTGAATTAGATCGATACTGTAACACCCGTAATTTTGAAAATTTATAACTATAGCATTTGCAGAATTTAAAAAATTTAATCGAATAATTTGATATTATTTTTTTAATTAAAATTTCATGTAACTTGAAATTTTTGGGTGAATGATTGAATTTTGGGCTCAAAGTAGTATTATTTGTTTATGCCCAAATTTAATTTCATAAAATTGGGTTATAATTATATTTTAGATTAAGAACATAGTGCCTATATAAACCCCGTTCTTTGGATATATGGGTAAAATGATATTCATTATCCCATGTGTATTGTATAATATTTAAGTTTAATAAGGAGAATACAATGAAATTGAATATATATAATTTGAAATTTTTCATAAGTTGGGTTATTGTATATTGTCTTACGCTGACGCATTCAGCAATATCGCTAGCTAGTTAGTGAGCGAGGTCAAAAGGCAACATCCTTACAGGAGATAGGGGGCAGAACCCTCGAAAGGTAAACAGAATTAGTATTAGAGAATGAAGAGAAAATAGTCAAAATCTATTCTAAGCATGAAAGGATCGATATTTGGAATGAAAGTATCGATACATTATTCAAATGTATTGATATGTTAAGGTTACAGATCGATATGTGTACAAAGTGTCGATCTGTTGAAGAGTTCAAGTCGATATTAGATGAAGGGATTGATACCTTCATAAAAGGTATCGATACCTTGCAAGTCCAAGACTTGGGAAGAAATTACAAACTGACCAGATCGATACCTATGGAGAAAGGAATCGATACAAAGCAAAACAGAGAGTTCAAAAATAATTACATAGTGAACCAGATCGATACCTTTATCAAAGGTATCGATATATGGTCAAACAGAGAGTTTAAACTTAATTACATATTGAACTAGATCGATACCTTCAACAAAGGTATCAATACATTGAAAAAAGAATGATCGATACATAAAGACAAGTGTATCGACATTAGAGGTTGAAAGATATTCCAAAATCGAACTTGCATGAAGAGATCGATACCTAACCCAAAGGAATCAATACCTAAACCAAAAGTATCGATACCCATTTTAAAAGTATCGATACTTTACACAAATTTGAGAAGGATTCGACGGCCAAATAGGTAATTTCACTCACCTTTATAAGTACCCATGAGGGGGAAAACATTTCCAGTATACTCTCATTCGTTCATTTCCCTCTCTTACTCTAAAAATACCTATCTCGTTCTCTCTCTAGGTTTTGGCCAAATCTCCTCAAACCCTCTACATTTTTTTGCAAATGTATGTAACCAAGTGATAACCCATCATCTCCTCGTTAATCTAATACTATTTTAAACTGAAACTAGTAAGAGGAAGCAAGAAAGGAAAATTAAGGTTTCAAGTAAATTGAGAGTTTTCCATCCAAACGACAATGCAAGAGTTCTAAGGACATTTACAGACTGAAGGTAAGCTTATAAACTCATTCTAAGTTCAATTTGATGGATTTGAATATATTTGAATTCTAGGGTTTACTGTTCACCCGAGAATTTTTGTTTAATTATGCGTAAGAAATGTAGTTATGAGTTAATTGGCAATCTTAGGAAGTATATAATATTAAATGAGCGGTAAAATAACACTTGAAATGTGTATAACTATGTTAAATAAAAAATACGAAAATTTAAATAACTACGACCTTGAGATTCCGTTGTTAGGAATTGGCTAAATGACCTTCGTTAGAAAGTCTTGTAAAATTACATATGTCAAACTAAGGAAATTGAGATATAATGACCATGAACATTGCATATAAGACATAAATGATAATTGCTTAGAATATGAAAGTTTATAATGTTATATATGTGTAATATAGGTACTGAGCACTCGGAAGAGGGACATACTAGGCGTGATGAGTAATATTGGGAGTAGATACCCTTATGTTTACTGTGAATGGATATAAACTCTTATTTTACTTGTTTTCATGTTTCTAAAATACTTTATGAAACTTACTATTTTATGAACTAAGAAATAGATTTATTACTGTTGTTTTTACGATAATTGCAAATGGCTTGTGAGATTGAAATTATATGTGAATAGCCAGGAGGCCAGGTTTGATATGGAAAATGTATGTTTTGCAATGATATTGAAAATGAAATGATAATGAGATGTTTATAAATGATTTTGATTGTGGATTGTATTGATGATATGGCTGGAGAGCCATATTGATATGTAACTGTAGCTACATGGTAGTAGCCTAGGGACGGACCTATGAGAGGCCGCCTAGGTGAGTGCCCCATAGGTGAGGCAGTTGTATGAGTGGATGATAATATGGAGTTGTCCACCTGTGGGATTAATGAAGACAATTATGAGTATCACCACATGACTACTCGAGGTCAACGTCAGTGAGGGTCTAGTTTTTATACACTATATGAACATTGTTTATAGTGTATAAAATCCACTGACGGTCTTGGAATTACCCATGGCTAAGGTGATTACCGAGAAAAGAAGCCAGCCCAAATATGTTAGAATAACAGATCATAGTTTTGTTACAATAAAGAGTTTTAATAATATATATATATATATATATTTTCTAAAAACTATATTTTTACCCACTCACAGAGTATATCCCCATATACTCACCCCCCTCACATTCCAGTTTGAGAAGATCAAGATTGGGAAGTGTATTGTGCAGGTGGCGGTGATTAGTAAAGGGTGCAACGCCCTCAGGTATAATTGATATTCCAGACTCACAATTTTGTATGGATTAGTTGACTGAGTATCTTTTGAGAAACTATTTCATGTATGAACTTATGAATATACTATGATGTAATTTGATAAATATTATAAATGTATTTTTAAATTAAGTATATTTTCATATAAGGAATATTTTTGGAAATTGTCTGGGAGAGACATAATTATGGGGATGCATTTTATTAACTGTTTTAGAATTGATTGGAGATATATGTGAGTAAATGTATAAGGGACATGTACCCAAACAGTTTGACAAGCCTAAGGGACATGTTCAGGGATTAAGAATATGTCTCGAGAGTTAGTGGTTGTTATCACGTGTGGACCCCATGAGAGGGGGCATGACAGCTTGAATTAATTTGGTTTTTAATTGAGACTAAAACAAAAGTTTTTCAAAATTATAAATTATTTTCATAATTTTAAAAAGAATAAGAATCTAATTAAAATTTTACTTATCAAAATAAAACAATTTGGCCATTCACCCGTTCATTTCGGTATCCATTCTTCTTCATTTCCAGTAACTCATTTCTCCCTTTCTCTCTCAATTTTCAGCCAAACAATTTTGAATTCTACTTGATTTCTTTCAAATATCAATTAGCGGTAAGTTTTATAATTCATTAGAAGCTTAATTTTTAAATTTTTAGACATGAATTTAATTTAGGTTACTGTTCGTCCGAGAAAATTACACTTAATTTTGCGTAAGAAATGTTAAATTGTATTGAATTAAAGTAGAAAATATAGTATTTGGTTGATTTGATATTGATCGAAGTGTTGATCGAAAAAAATTTAAGTATTTTTATCTTGTTGCTACAGTAACCTTGAATATGCTACAGTTACTTCTATCTAAATAGTATTGTTTGCTACAATAACTTCGATCTAAATAGTAACTATTTGCTTAGACAAAAATGTGAATTAGAATAAATTGGTCATGAGATTTCATTATTGAAAATAGAGTAAATGATTTTAGTTAGTTAAACTTAGTGATATGTGTAAAACTAATAAATTGTAGACACAAACTTTACGAATATTACATTTAAAACTTTTAAATTGATTAATTGAATAGTAAAATATATTATTTATATATTTGTAGTATTAGACTACAAGAATCAAGAAAAAAGACCAAGTTAGGCGAGAGGATCGTTAGTGGGAGTGGTTACCCTCCTTATGTTGTAATTAAATCATGCATGTATTTTTATTACTTTTGAAATAATATAATATCTGAGCATGTGTTTGAAAATAATATGAAAAATGTGAATTTTATATGCTGATATCAAATTCATTAAAGGATGTCGATGTGTGAATGTTTATGAATGAAAATGATTTATGGCTGTAATAATTAGTTAGTGTTTATTTTGACTTGGCCGAGTTTCGTGTCAAAAGTAAGACTTGTGAGCTATTCAGAATTCTGTTTAATGTGTTATACACATTTTTATTATATTTGAAATGAAAAGAATATTTGCTTTAAGCGGAATATGTGATCATTTTCTGAACTCAGGTCACCGTGGGTATAGGTAACACTAATTAACTGAGTTATTCTGAAAATATCTGTACTATGAATTAGTTTCTGTGTAATTAAAAAATTTGAAAATATATTGATTTGTTCAAATATTTATATTTTGTACCGCATCGACATGTGCAAACTTACATGATTTACTTACTGAAATTATATCTCACTATTTATTTTAAAATTTTTGATTTTTTATAGAATAGTATGTAGAAGTGACAAAAAACGCGTGCAAAGTTAGTTAGATGTAGATGAAAATTTTGGTTATATGTATAATTAATAGAGTAATTATAAGATTGAGAACTAGTTATATAGATAATTCTTTGTATGTGTAAGGAATTTAAAAATTGTAGACATTTAATAATGATATAATACTGATATAGTATTGTGTGTAAATTTTAGAATATTAAGACTAAGTCTTTATATATGAAAATTATGTACAGAGGGTGTGACAAATGATGTAACATTGAGTGAACATTTGGATTATTAATGTAAATACTTTATGGACAAATGATGTAGTATTATGTAATCATGATTGATTGAGTAAATATGAGAATGAGGTATTATAGATACCTTCATCAAAAGGATTGATACTTTATAAGTCAGAGATTTCAGAATTAATTATGAACTCACCTAAATCGATACATGAAGACAAAGTGATCGATACTTGGTGTTGAAGAAATTTTCAAATTCAAATTTTAATGAACGGATCGATAACAGAGCTCAAATATAACAATAACATTTTCAGATATAGCGACTAGTTTTTCACTTAATATTTTTCAAAAAATCCATTAGAGATCTTCACCAAATATAAAAGAGGAGTTTTTCTTCACAAAAAAAAGAGGGAAAAACAAGAGAAAAAGAGAATACAAGTAATACATTTCAACAAGTAAGAAAGAAATTTGAGCTACAATTTGAAGATCATCATTCAACAAGTGATCTACATTTGAAAACACCAAGTGAGCTTTCTTAGCATATTCTTTTCATCTTTAAGGAAAAATTATGTGAGCAATACTTGTAAATTCGTCCCTTAAAGAGGATTAATTTTCTAAATCATTTCAAGGATTGTTTTTGTATTGGGTTTCACTTCATCCGTTCTAAATAAGTTGTATAGGGTTTCATTTCACCCGTATAAAACAAGTTGTATTGGGTTTCACTTCACTCAGCTTAAAGGAAGTTGTGTGGTTGCTCTTCACCATCAAGAAAGAGTTGTATTAAGTTACACTTGACCTGTGACAAATAAAGAGAATAGTAGAACCTCGGTGTGCTAAAAATTTGCGAAAGTGGATGTAAGCCGAATTTGCCGAACCACTACAAATTCTAAGTTTGCTTTCTTTATCCCTTATTTATTTCATTTCAAGCACTTATATCTAATTGATTTAATTGTTTTAATCATTTGCATAACATTACTTGAACAAGAATGCAATTAGGTAAATCCAAATTTTCTTAAATTCCTTTAAAAATCTAATTTTTTTATTAAATTTTGAATTATTGAAGATATAATTTAATGATTTAAAAATATTAAAATATATGTTTGAGATTAAAATATTATATTTTTAAATTATAACTATTAATATAAAACAAATTCATTAAATATATAGATAAATATGTGATTGATTGATAAATATAAATTTATAAATTAAATATTTTACATGTTATGTTTTTCAAATTGAACAAAAATAGAAGAATTATTAATATAAAATATAACTAAAGTTATTGTAATATATAATGTTTCTCAAATAATTCTCAAATATATAAGAATTATCATTTTAAAAAAAATTTATTGGATATGGGTAATAAATTAGCACGTAATTTATATATGTTTATCAAATTAAATTGGATGTCAAAACAGAAAAATAGCTTTCAAAAGTACTTTTTGTTAATTTTCTAAACCTCAGGAGAGGTATGTAAAAAATACTACTAATATATAAAATTTATACACAAAAGATTATTTTAGTAAATTTATTATTATGGTTAGTCAATTAACGGTTGAGGGGTATTATCTATTAGTTTTGAAAAAATTTGCATGTATGTGTGATTTTGCGAAACCTTATCAAAGATATGTAAAATTATTCTTTAAATTATATTTAAAATTAATTTTAAGACATTTAATATTATTTTTCAAAATATATTATCATAAATAATTTATGTAAATATATTATATATTAAATTTGTTTAATTTATATATTATATGATTTTAAACATTTAAAAGTGTATATTAACGTGTTAAAAATTGTATTAGTTAAAACTTTTTGGATAAATTTTTAAAATTTCAGCAATATAAAAAAGAGAGAAATTATGTTATGATTTTAGTATATACATTTCATAAGAATATTTTGGCATATTTAATTATAATTAAAAAAAAATATTTTTATTTATAAATTTATTTTTGTCATTACAATACAAGAATATCAAGTCCACGGAAGTAAATAAACCATAGACTTAGGCGAAAGACTTGTTTTCTCCGCAATCAAAGTGAATATGATGGCAAAAAAGCATTGGCGAAGGCAATTACTGACGACTGCCATGGCGTAGTCATTGGTGCAAGGAACACGATAGTCTATGATAGCTTGGGCTTGAGCGACTTGACGCAGAGTTGACTTCAAAACCAAAATTTTCACGTACCATCGTGTTGTATGGATTGAATTGTAGACTTTTTCGGCAACATGTCCCGATAAGACTTGATAGACCCTGAAGCTTTGATTTAGAAAAATAACAAGTCTAGACTACACTTGTTGGAAAAATAACGTGAAAATCACGTATCGACAACATATTTAGGATTCCACTTCTTACATTATTTAGGATAAGACAATCATGTGATTATGTAATTGGATGGTGCTATAATCAAGCGATGGAAATATCAATACCAATAGCATTGTCTACTTTTTCCCCTTGGGCGGGGCATTGAATTAACATGTCTACTTTACATGTCTAATGTCTTGATGCTTTGAATTATTGACTTCACTTGTCTTTAGGGAGGCAATTCAATATGTAATTAGGATATTATGTTCCGAAGTTGAAGTCAGGCAAACATTGATGGCATCCACGTACAATCTTCCTCAGGAATCACAATTAGCAAAATTTATTACATGATCAATCCCTCGTAGGTTTGCTTTTGATCATGTCAAATTAGGATAGCTAAAGTCTTGTTATATTAGTAATTACATAATTTTATTGACACGTGATATGAAAATTTTAACAATTTAGGAATTCGATTAGAAGAGATCACAAATTGTAACAATAGATGTTAACATATGTGACCCCGTATTAAATTTCTTCGTCAATTTTGGTGCAAGGAAAACAACTAATTAAATACTTTCGTGAACATAACGCAATGACTTGTAGAATTGATATTGATAACAAGTCTAGATTAAAGATATTGAAGCCTTGACTTAGAAAGATAGACTGGGCTCTGCTGGAAAATGTTTTAGTTATGCCGTTTTCAACATGCTAATTATGTATATTATGATCGTTAATTTACACAAATAGGTTACATGTAAAAAAGAGAATTACATAATTTAGATGTTCACATCTTAAAATTTATCATAAAAATATATTATAGTATATATATCATTTAATTATTTAAAAAAAATAAAAATAATTTATAATCTCGTTATATAACCCACGGTTTGATCATTTATATATATGCCTTAATGCTCACAAATATAAATTAAAAAAGAAAATTCTTTTTCACAATTAATCTCCTCAATCTCGTCCTTTCACTGTAAGAGTTCAAATCAACTAATCAAGAATTCTAATTTTTAGATAATTAGATTAAAGTTTTGTTACAATACTTCTATTTGTTTTAAAAATGAAGTTAAGAAAATATTTGATAATACAAATTTTTATCGAAATCCATTCCATTTTCATTGCTATTTAATATATAGTAATTCCATTCCACAACATATACAACTTTAAAGTCACATTATCTCGAGACACAAAAAAAAAAAATTAATTAAATTTAAAGTTTTAAGATTATAATTTACATATGAATTAATTATGATTAATTAATTATCCAATAATTATTGTAGAATTACAATCAATAAATTTTTCTTGATTTACTAATGTTTTTTTTCAAAAAAATATAACAACATACATGAGATTATTAGAAATTATCATACTTTAAAAATGTCAAGCTTGTTGCATTGTAATCCAATTTTGTAAGCCTATCATTACTCCACATTAAAAAAGGTGCTGCGAGTAATTTCGAAGACATTGAAACTCCAAAACTCATTGAGTTACAGTAAAATTGAACATAGATGGCCAGTCTTGATGCATGGACTTATTGCATCACGAAATTTCACTCATTCGCTCTTTTATGGTTTCTATAAATTTGGCTCAGTGTGCATGTCTTCA
>JAXCLQ010071246.1:0-66232 GCA_035584115.1 Cedrela odorata
CATACACCCCTATAAAAATTATAACACTTATAATTACATAGCTTCATAATATATATTTAGAAAATTTGGGTGTTACAGAAATGGTTAGTTGACATAGTATTGAGGCTTAGGTGAATTTAAATGGAGTTGAATGATATGAAAGAAATGAATTTGATGTTACGATTTGAAATTTTTCATAAGTTGGGTTTCTGCATATTGTCCTATGCTGACGTATTCGGTGATCTCACTAGTTGGTTAGCGAGCATGGTCAAGGGTTAATGCCTTTGCGGGGGATCAAGGGTCTGCCCCTGAAAGGTAAACAAAAATTAGTGCTAGGAAATGAAAAGAAAAAGGCTAAAATCTATTCTTAGCACGAAGAGATTGATATTTGGAATAGGAGTATTGATACTTGTTTAAATGTATCAATACATTAAGGTTACATGTCAGTATCTGAGGAAGGGATCAATACCTTTATAAAAGGTATCAATACTTTGCTAGTCCAAGACTTGTAAAGAAATTACAAACTAGTTAGATCGATACCTATGGAGAAATATATCAATAAAAGGTAAAATAGAGAGTTCGAAATTATTTACAAGATGAACCAAATTGATACTTTTATCAAAGGTAATGATACATGCCGAGATAAAGAGTTGAAAAATAATTACATGTTAAACTAGATCGATACCTTTAATAAAGGTATAGATATATTGAAAAGAGAAGGATCGATACATGAAGGTTAATGTATTGATACTCCAGATTGATGGAAATCCTAGAATTGAATTATTAAGGAATGGATCGATACTTAGACCAAAGGTATCGATACCTAATCCAAAAGTATCGAAACCTAGTCCAAAAGTATTGATATATGATGCTAAACTAAGTGAAATTCAATGAATAATTTGGTATTTTCGCCCACTATTATAAATACCAAGAGGGGGAATTCGACCTGAGGGTCTTCTTCATTTATTCATTTCTCTCTCTTTCTTTCTCTTTGGTTTTCTCACATATTTTGGCAAACCCCTTAGCGTTTTTCCAAATTTCATGGCCAAGTGATTACCCATACTTCCCACATCGATTTGGTACAATTTTTAGACTAGAAAAATGCAAGGGGAAACAAGGAGGAAAAGTTAGGGTTTGACGAGAACTTGGGAGTTTTGCGTTCAAACGACAATGTACAGTTTTTAAAGACCTCTACAAGTTTCAGGTAGGCTTATTAAACTGTTACAAGCTTGATTTTAAGAATTTATACAAAATGAAGTCTTATGACTTACTGTTCATGCAAGATTTATGTTGATTTTTAAATAGGATATGTAAATTTGTATTAGTTGAACCAATTGGAATATAAAATGGTCAAATATGAGTTGGATAATAATTGGAATGTGTATATTTCATATTAGACGAAAATGTGAGTTAGGAATATTCACTGTTATGGAATTTCATTGTTAGAAATCGGTTAAATAGCATCGATTAGTAAGCCTTGTGAAGTGTTGTGTGTCAACTAAAGGGTCATTGTCATGTTACCACTAGCATTGCATTTAATGCATATATGTTAAGTTATTTAGAATTATGGAATTCACTATATGTATGCATGTATGGTATCAAGTTCTGAAAACTCGAGAGAAAGGCTGAGTAAATGTAAGGATCAGTAGTGGGAGTAGTTACCCTACCCTTATTGTGAGTAAATTTATACATACATATTATGTAAATAAAATGTATGTGATATTTATATGTATGCTTGTGTGTGAAATAAGTGTTTTGAAATGTTGAAATGAAACTTGAAATAAATGTTTTACATGTGCTTTACTTTAATATTGGGATGTTTAATTATTTGGTCTGCTGTTATAAATGATTTGATTGATATATATGCTGAGATGGCCGGAGAAGCTTGAATTGTATAAACGTTTTAAAATCATTATTGAAAATGATTTGTATAAAAGTTGTTATGGCCAAGGAGGCTGGATTTAATTTATATAATGTATAATAATTATTTTAAAATGATATATAAATACATATATATATATTGGTGATGAGGCTGATAAGGCCAGTTATTATTTATTGGCCAGAGGGCCATGTTATTGACTGTATATATAGGGAGTTAACTTATTGACCGACCTATGAGAGGCTGTATAGGTGAATGGAATCGCAATGGGGCTGATATAAGAGTGAATGTCCATGGCAAGCCCACTGTGTGCCAAACGCATGTGTGTGCGGTTATAGATACCCTATGGAAAGTCCTAGCGGATTGATAGGGTTATCTTGGATTTGACGGATTACGATGACAGTCACTCGTATCATCAAGTGACTACTCAGAGCCAACATCAGTGAGGCGGACTTGTTTTTATAAATGCTTGTTTTCTAAGATAATAAATGATTTTACAAAGCATGAAAGTGATTTTATATTTAATAAATCTTTATTGCATATGGTTTATGCATAAAAAGCCCATTAAAGGTTATGGATTTTATCCCAACCAAGATAGCATGTCGAGGACATATGACCAGCCCAAATTGATTGTGTCTTAGAACTATTGTAGACCAATAAAATGTATTGTAATCATTGATTTACATGAACATATATATATATATATATATATATGTATTTTGAATACATTGTGAAATGAATCCCAACATATGTATTTAGAAAATGCTTGTGTATATATGTATAGTGGTATGTATGTATTTATTCACTGACTATAGTTGTATACTCACTCTTCACCATTTCAACTTTTAGGTTAGGTGCGTTAATCCAAACTGGGCTTATGGTAGTGATAGAGAGCGTGTGATGCTCTTGGTAGAATTTACTATCTTAACTCATATGTATAATTTAGAATCCACTGGATATGTAATTTATTTGGATAAATATTTCCTAGAAAATATGTAAGTATTGAAACTAAATGTTTAATAGAATAATTTATTATTTTATTCAACCCATATGTAAATATTTTTTTAAAATTTATATTTATATTATATTATCATATTGTGAATGAATTGATCATGGAGATCAATTCTTTGATAATACTCTAATGGATGAGAAGTATGTTTATAAACTGTTTTAGGAGTTTATGGTTTACAGGAAACCTTACATGTTCTCTTGATACATTCAGCGTGTATGGAATGTATCAAAAGAGTTTGTGGTGATTGTCACAGGAGAACCCCAAGGTTGGGGCGTGACAATTTGCATGTTCATGCCATCATTTGCATATTCATATGAAATATACATATATGTACCAGTTATGAGCATTTGAACAGAACATTTATAAATATATTAACACAAAATTTAATCACATGTTAAACATCAACATACTGGTGTTCATTGGCGTTCTCTTTAACACCCAAATGAATCATCATCATCTATAACTCTGGTATTTAGAGGCGTTTCGTTTTTCGCCGTCCCCCTAAATACATCTGTGTTTGGTCCATGTCCATGGCTATGTACTTGACCGAATAAAGTGACAGCCATACCTAGGGCTACGCGCTTGACTGGGCAGAGGGATCATATACCTTGGGGAGTCTCATCTATCGTCGTCTCCCAAATCATGTACCTTGAGGAGTCTCACAACCACGCACATGCATACGCATTCAAGCATAACAAACATAACATTACATTAAGGAACAAGAAAGTATTGTACAAGATCAATACAATTCACTTTTCCTCATTACATGTTATAACATATCATACCAAGATTTTATATGTATTTTCAGTACTAATTTCATATGCATGCTCTGTACTAGTTTCATATGTATTCTCAGTATTAAGTTCATATGCAATTTCAGTATTATTCTCATATACACACATGTGTATATATATATATATATATACACATATACATATACATATACATATATACAAACAACCACCCATTCACCAGTCTTGGCTGCGATACGCAAGGTTTAATGTGGGCTCGATGAGCGCTTGGCCTGATGATCTACAATACATAATTCTTGTATTAGATTCTTTTCATTGAATTAAATAGATAAACAATTATGTTATACATGCAATCTTCCCTCTTATAAGATTAGATCAAATTTACCCATTTTAGACATTTGTATAGCTCTCACTGCGCATTGACTAACTTCAAACTCATGGTGTATTACACTGGTAAGGTATCTCAACCTAAATTTCTCATAACACATTCTAGTATGTGTCTAGTTTCTACCACTTCTCACGGATTTACATTTCGAGTCCGAACGCTCAAGTTACAAGTAATTTTCGCCATCTTATTTAGTGTAATCGTTGTGAACTGCCTATAGGGTACCTCAGTTCTAACAAAATCTGGTACCATCTCACTCAACGTCTTGAATTGGTTTTTTCTATGTCGTGCCTCTATGTCTCTAGTTTATCCAAAATTTTGCAATTCCTCAATTAAAGGTCCGTAACTCACGTAATTCTCATTTTACTGAACCCTGTGCAGAAATTACCTGCTGTCGACGCTCTTGAGTTTCGCTTGCACTCTCACCCATTCGGCACTCTGCTCATGTGTGCTATCCTATACACGTGTTATAACACTCCTAGGTTACTATTTTATCAATTCAAAATACTCACTACATGAACACACAATTATGACGTACCAGTGTCGCAAGTCAGTGTTTTAATTTTTCGGTGACACAACATAACTCACATTAACGCTTCTCAAGCTTATTGGCATCATTTTGCACATCCAATTTTCACAACAACATCCGTAACTAGCATCATTGTTCCTAAACCGAATTCATACATATACTATCATTTCGGCCACAATAGTTTCACAATACAGATTGAGTTATACATAAAACTAGCTAACACATTCATAGTTAATAAATTAACAACTTAACACAATATAGCTTACCTATGCTTGTTGGAATGCTTCCTCTTTGCTGAAATTTACTTTCTCCTCTCAGCCCAAAGTTGTAATTTACCTTCCCCTTTTATGTTCGGCCACTCACTCACAATTACCTCTGATTTTCATCCATTTCTCATGCTTCCCTCTCGGTTTACCATCTCAATTCAGCCAACACTCTTTATTTCTCCATCCAATTCGTCCATTAACACATCATTTTCCCTTGTTCACTTCAATTTTCAATTGGCCACTAATCACTCTTCCATTTAGCCATGTGCCTTACTTCCTTCACCGTTTCAACTTGTTAGTTTAACAATCGGTCACAATCACTTTTCCATTCAGCTTATTCCTTCATGCATGGCCATTGTAGCTCTTGGTTTCACTTCAATCCAACTTCTCCTCCTTCAATTGTTTTTCCAACTTGCTCCCCCTTCACTTTAGACTACTTTGGCCAGAATTTTGAATTCAATTGGCCATTATCTCCCTCACATGTAAGCCAGAATGCTTACTCCCTCTCTTGGCCTCCTTTTTTCCTTCTAACTCTAGTTGTTTTGATTTTCTTTCATTTCTACATAACAAATGAATAAATGGCCGAATGGAATTGGATTATAAAGCCTAAGGTTATATATTGTATATGTATATGTATGGTAATAACTTATTCACATGGCTTTTGGTTTTTGGCTTTCACTTTGCAAGAATTAAAACATGGCCGATTGAAATGGGTTTTTAAAGCTTGAAGGGTATATAAAGGTGTATGTATATGTATTGTATAAGCATTATATATATATGTATTGTTACATGTTTAAATAATATACATGTGTATGGTACAAGCATTATATATATATATGTATGCGTGTATGTGTGTTGGCATTAGTTTAAGTATCATGTGTGTGTATATATATACGATACAAACACTATATATATGTATATGTATTGGCATTAGTTTAATTAATATGTATACACATGATATAAACACCATATATATGTGCATCATTTTACTACTTGTAGTGTTACAAGTATGTACAATATTTTATAAGCTTGTATTGTATATTATTATTATGTCCAATTACATGGTCATGATAGTGTTGCTCACGGGTACTACTTTTTTTCTCCTTATTGAGTGAACTAAAATCATTCGGCTAGCTTGGTAGAGAAGGTGTGACTTTCGAGTATTGCCTTTTTTCCCATTGAATGCACTAAGATCAATATGCCTGCTTGGTAGAGAAAATGCTAATCTTCGATACTTTCTTTTTTTTCCCTTTGGGTGTACTAAAATTATTATGCCAGCTTAGTAGAGAAGGTGTTGCTCTTGCAAATTATTCTTTTCCCCTTTGAATGCACTAAAATCATTATATTTGCTCGGTAAGAAGGTGTTCCTCTCTAGTACACATTTTTTCTTTGAGTATACTGAAATCATATTGCCTACTTAACAAAGAAAGTGCTGCTCTTAGGTATTGCATTTTTCACTTGAGCATACCTTGATTTTTTAAACTTCACATATTTGACCTCTTTGGATTGTTTAAGAACTTTGACTAATCATAGATTGAAGACTGTATGACTAGAAAATAACTTTTTATTGAATGAAAAATTTGATATTTACATATAAAGACAAAATCTTTTACCTATTGTATTCTTGAGTCTATTTACATATTAGGGTTTTCTCACAACCCTTCCATTTGGTTATCTTAACTGGTACACCCATGGCCTGACCTTTTTAAAGATTTTATATGGTCTTTCCTAATTCGATCCGAATACACCCTCCTTTGGTTTCTTTGTATTTTGAGTTACCGTTATAAGAACCAGACCGGCCTTGGCAAATATTCTTGCTCGTACTTTCTTGTTGTATTCTCTAACTAACCTATACTAATATGTGTAATTTATGATTTAAACATGATATCTTTTTCATTTATCAAATTGAAAAAAGTGCAATTGTGCTCAACATTGGCCTCCTCGTCGAAATATGTTGTCATGTGAGTGGATTGTTTTATTTCTGTAGGTATGACCGCATCATGCCTAAAAGCTAAGGAGAATGAGGTTTCTCCTATTGTTATTCAGCCGGTTATTCTGTATGCCCACAAGCCCTCTGGTAATTCATCTATTTATCCTTTCTTCTCTCCTAATTTTGCCTTTAGATTTTTTTAAATAACTTTATTCGAGTATTTGACCTAAGCTTTTGACTTTAGATGAACGACAAGGCGAAGTAGAGACCAATTTTAATTTCTAATTATCAAATAACTTTCCATTGTCGGTAATGATGGCATTGGGGATTCTATACTGATATACAATGTTCCTCTACACAAAATATATGGTCTTTTTATCAGTTATCTTTACTAGGAGCTCTGTCGCCACCTTTTTTGTGAAATAATCCATGATAGGTCTATTATTTTACAAATATTTATGACATATATGCCTTAATCTTGCTAGTTAGTTTTTCTGTAATGTAGTTATTGTTGGAGATATGCCCTAAAACCAATTGTGTCATATGATTCAGGGATATCATTCCTTTTATGTATATATATTTCTGTAATTAATTATAAATTTGTTCACGATTAATAAAATGACATTTTATATCATTTTGCATAATTAGTTGCTAATTAAATAAAAATAATACAGAATGAGATCTCGTGATATATTATAATGTCAAAACTCTATCTGTAAAGAGTTGTAAATATAAATACAGAGTCTTTAATTTAAATACATCTAAATTAGTTTTTAGTTGAGGTAATGTCATATGGGAGTATGACATTGCATGATTGGTATATTTGATGTTGATTAGGATTGGTATTGGATACTAATAGTTAGGTGACGAGTCTTATATCACAAGAGTATGAACAAGGGTGATACAAGGAGAACGTATTACTGAACATGGCCAAATGTGATAAATTACATGGGTGATTATCCACAGTCGATGATATATCACACAGCCATACTAGTGTACCACTAGTCCTTTCATCTGTATTGAGGCACATCGTTCACTTGTGTATATTGCACTAGGCTAGCCATACTTGGTGAAAGAAGCTTGTTGGCAATATGTTTTTAGTGTATGAGAATAGATATTGGAGCTTGAGAACCTAGGAGGGGATATCATTCATGGAAAATGAAATCTCTAGCCAGACTACATGTTTTTGAAAAAGGAGTTTTCGTATACACGAATCCTGTATATGATATGAGATCCTATTCATATGATTGAGTTAGGGGTTTGACGATTCCATGACCAACACTCGATCGGAAGTCAACAGCAGAGGAATTTTATTACATGTATGTATGACTATATGGGTTTATGTTGAATATTGATTCATTCCTGTTTGGGGGTTGTGGCATCTTACTAGAGGTTATTCATGATCATTGGGAAGTTCATAAACAAGGAGTTGTATTAAAGTGATGCGAAGGGATTCATATCTGTTTATGTCCAACTCACGGTAAGCCCAGGCGATTATACACATATCAGTTATTTGATGATGATGGTTATTGCTATTATACAATATTTATTAAGTTAGTTAATAATGTTGTTCCAATACATGATCAGGTGGCAATTTAATTTTTTATTGTAAAGAATTAATTTCTGTTATAATTCGGATTACGTAAATAAGATTTATGAAAATATGAAAACTAAAAAAATATATTTTTGTTACAATGATATTATTAAATAATTTTTATTTAATCAAATGGATCATTGGTTAATAAATAGTACCATGTAATGTTGCCAAGTGTCTTTTTATAATTAATGTTAGAAAGTCAAACATTGTTAAGTGATGATTATATTTAATTATATATATGATATAATATTAAATTATAATAATTATATTTTATTTATATTGTATAAATAAAATAATATTCACTATCTTTCTCTATTAAAATATCTTTATATATATATATATATTAAGATATTTATTGTATTAATTGGATAAATGCAAATTGGATTGGATTTGGAATCCATCCATAGGAAGTTGACACTTGTAATCCACTTACTTTATTTTAAACAAAGTGCTTGGATAAAAAGCACACATGTGGATTTTGGGTTTATCAATTTGTGAATTGCGAAAAAAAAAAACATGTTGGTGTTTTGTTGTTTACTATTGAGAATTTTTCAATTTGTGAATTGAGAGAAAAGTAGCAACTATTTATCTTCTTCTCCCCTTTTCATGAAAGTCATTGGTGAATGGTGAAGGTTTTGTTTTGATAATACTAAAAAAAGAAGAAAGAAGAGAAGAGAGAGAGAAAGAAAGAAGAGAAAAGAAGGGAAAGAAGTTTCATAAGTTTCCTTTTCTTCCACAAGTTTCCAAAGACAAATTTGGGTAATTGGAACCCGTCGTCATCACTCCGGTGTGTGGACACGCCTTCAAGCTAATGAGTAGCTTATTCTGGATTAACAATAAAGTATATGTACTTTATATATGTTGATGTTTTATTTAAAGAGTTTAAAATTTTAAAATATGTGTACATACATTTCTTGGTCTTATGGGAGCCTTTCCGCATTTGTCGTATGATGGCAGTGGCTTCACTCACCTCGTTTTCGGTGGTCACACACTCGGGAAGCGATCCCGTGCATCGCATCTCCTCTGATGTTAGTTTTTTGCTGTTGTTGAGTCACCCTTTCAAGGGTAGCAAAGCCATATGGTGTGCGTATGTATGTATATTTTAGGAAGCATGTGTTGGGATGTTGATTATGTTCATATATGTGTTTGTTGTGGCTTGTAAAATGATTATGTTTTGACTTGATTGAATGAGTTTATTTGGATGATTATTTGTGAAATTATCGAAAATGGTTTTGTGATAATTTTATGTTGTAAGCATGATAATGAAAGTTGTTAATATGATTAATAAGAGTTATTATGCTTAAGAAAATGAATGAAGTTGTTTTTATTTGATTTAAGCATGATTAGGAAACATTTGAAATCGTTAAAAAATGTTTGCGTATCGTTTTGTATAAGTATCGATATCAGTACTTTTGTAAAAAATATCGATACTTGCTAGTTAAAGAGCTAGAAGTATTAATACTTTTGTGAAAAGTGTCGACGACATTTTCAAGTTTTCTTAAGCAATAAGACGATACCTGATGTTTCAGTATCATTCTGTTTTAGTGAGTATCGATACTTTATGGAAAAGTGTTGATACTTGCTAGTGACAAACTCAATACTTTATGAAAAGCATCGATACATGCTAATATAAGAGAAGTGAGTGTCGATATTTTTGTAAAAAGTATCGACACTTGTTAGCTGAAAGTATTAGTACTTGATAGCCCATAGGATTGAGTGTCAATACTTTGAGAAACAGAAAGAGTAATACCCGCAATTTTAAAAATTTATGACTATAACATCTACAATATTTAAGAAATTTCATCGAATAATTTAATATAATTTTAATTAACATGTAATTTAGAATTTTTAGGTGAATTCTAAAAATTTATTTAGGCACAAAATTTTATAAAGTTAGGTTATAAGTGGATTTGAATAAAGAAAATAGTGCTTGGATTAATTTTAGACTTAATTGTAAAGATTTTGAAATGTTAAAGGTTATTTTATAATTTTTTAAAGGGATTAAAATGAAAGTTTTCAAAGTTTTAGATTATTTGTATAATTTTAAAAACAATAGGGGTCTAATTAAAATTTTACTTGCTAAAATAAAAAAATTTGCCTCTTCTCTCCCCTAACCCGTATGTAATCCAAAGCTCATTTTCTTCATTTCCAGTAAAACCCATCTCTTCCTCTTTTACAACTTTTGACCAAATTACTTCAAGTTTAGGCGAATTTCCTTTAAATTCCAATTACTAATAAGTTATTTAACGCATAAGAAACTTGAATTTTAGCTTTTAAGCATAAATTAAAATTACAGTTACTATTTATTCGAACAATTTACACTTGATTTTACATAAGAAATGTTAGATTGTGTTGAATTAGAGTAGAAAATATAGTATTTGGTTAAATTTGCATTAATTGAGATGTTTGTGGGAATAAATTAAGGTGTTTTGCTCTCAGGTAAATAGTATTTTTGAAGATGCTACAGTAAATTCGATCTGTACAATAACTATTTATACAATAATCTATATGAACAGTAGTTAACTACGGTAAGTCCGGCATGAACAATCTTTTGCTACAGTAAACCTGGTTTGAACAGTATTTTTGCTACAATATTTAAATCAAAATTGTATTTGTTTGTTTAGGCATAAATGTGTAAATTTAGAGTAGTCGAAAATAAGAATTAGAATAAATTAGCCACGAAAATTCATTATTGAAAATTGGGTAAATGATTTTAGTTAGTTAAACTTAGTGATATGGATAAAATTAAGGAATTTTAGACACTAATTCCATGAATATCGCATTTAAAATATTTATATTAATTAAATAAATAGTAGAAGACATGATTTATATATTTGTAGTATTAGGCTACAAAAATTCTAGAGAAGAATCAGGTTAGAGGGGAGGATTATTAGTAGGAGTGGTTACCCTCCCTTTATAGTAAGTAAATCGTACATGAATTTTTATTGCTTTTGAAATAATATGATATCTGAATATATTTGAAAATAATATGAAAATTGTGGATTTTAAATGTTTTATATGTTGATATCAAATTTATGAAATGATTATTGAAAATGATATCGATGTGTGAATGTTTATGAATAAAAATAATTTTATGGCTTTAGTAGTTAGTTAATGTTTATTCTGATTTGGCCGAGTCTCGTAACAAAAGCGGCACTTGTGAGCTATTTAGAATTTTGTTTAACATGCTATGTATATTTTTGTTATGTTTGAATTGAAAAAAATGTCCACTTTAAGTGAAATATGTGATCACGTTCTGAATCCATGTCACCGTGGGTGTAGGTGACACTAACCAACTGAACCATTCTGAAAATGTCTATACTATGAATTGTTTTCTGTGTAATTGAAAAGTTTGAAAATATATTGATCTGTTTGATTATTTATATTCTGTACCACATCGACATGTGCAAACTTGCATGATTCACTTACTGAGATTATATCTCACCCTTTATTGTAAAAATTTTATTTTTCAAAAAATAATACGTAGAAATGGCAAATGACGCGTGCAAGGTTAGTTAAGTATAGATGAAAATTTTGGTTATATGTGTAATTAATAGAATAATTATACATTTGAGAACTAGTTATATAGGTAACTCTTTGTACTTATAAGGAATTTAGAAATTATAGACATTTAAGAATCATGTAATAGTAATACTCTTTGTATGAATGATGTAGTATTATGTAATAATGATTGATTGAATAAGTATGAGAATGGGGTATTACAAAAAGACACTTGCTAAATTCGATGGAAAGTGTCGACTTTTGAGAAAAGTATCGATACTTTCTAAATAATACAAGTGAATATTGATACTTTGGGAAAGTATCGATACTTTCTAAATAATACAAGTGAGTATCGATACTTTGGGAAAGTGTCAATACTTGCAGATATTTAGTGTTGAGTGTTGATACCTTTGAGAAAGGTATCGATATATGTTGGTTCAAAAGAACCAAGTATCAATGCTTTAAGAAAAGTATCGACACTAGCTAGTTGAAACATGCAAAGTGTCGACCTCTTTAAATAAAGGGTCGACACTTACAAGCAAAGGGGTCAATTGGATCGATAAACCTATAAATTTTTATTTATTTATTTTTTCTTAATTCTTGTATAATCTTTAAATATCATAATATTCCTTTGGCCACAACTTACACAAATATTATTTTAAATAGTAAATTTTTTATTACCGAAAATTTAATTTATTGAAATTAAAATTTTTTGGGGTTGAAATTGTTTTAATCGAACAAGAAAAATAATATTTCGAATTGAAATAAAATTAAATAGTGATTCTAACTAATTTTGATTCAACTAGAATTAATATAATTACGGTGAAAATAAATATGATGAATATAAATTAACTAATTGATATTGTATCAATTGCATTGTCTCGAAAATGAATTAATTGCCAATTCTTATATTTAATAACTCAATTCTTATTAAAGATCTTTTACTTGTGGAAGGCTTGAAATATAACTTACTTCCTATTAGTCAATTATGTGATTATGGCTATAAGTTGTATTTTTTAAAATAGTTGTGAAGTATTAGATGAGTGTGGAAATAAGTTATTTTATGCACCTAGAAACAATAAGGTGTATATTATAGAGCTAGAAAACTTGGATAAAGTGAATGATATTTGTTTGCAAGTTCTATGTGATGATTCTTGGAAGTGGTATAGAAGATTAGGACATTGTAGTATAGATCTCTTATAAAAATTAGCAAAATAATGCTTATTAGGACACCTTCCTAATTTAAAATTCTCAAAAGATAAAGTATGTAGTCCATATCAACTAGGTAAACAAGTAAAGACATCTTTTAAATCTAAAAACTTAGTACACAACAAGACCATTAGAACTTTTATATATGAATATATTTGGACCAAATAGAATTACTTCCTTAAGAGAAAAACTTTGTTTATATGTAATTGTTGGTAATTACTCTAGATTTACTTGGGTATTTATCTTAGATAGCAAGAGCAATACATTTGAAACATTTCAAAAATTCTCAAAGAAGATTCAAAATAAAATAGTGTATAAAATTGTAAAAATTAAGAGTGATTAAGGTGGGGAGTTTGTAAGCAAAAACTTTGAAAATATTTGTGATGAAAATGAATATTCTCACAATTTTTCTATACCTAGAAGCCTACAACAAAGTAGAGTTGCTAAGAGAAAGAATAAAACCTTACAAGTGATAGGTAGAACCATGCTTAGTGAGTATAACTTACCTGAATACTTTTGTGCTGAAGCTATAAACACTGCATGTCATATAATAAATAGAGTTATAATAAGAAAGCTTTTAACCAAAACTCTATATAAACTAATCTTTCAAAGAAAACTCACGATTAAGTACTTTAGGGTGTTTAGAAGCAATTGTTACATTCTTAACATAAAAAACAATCTAGGAAAATTTGAGCCCAAATCCAATCTTGGAATATTTCTAAGATACTTTTTTAAAAGCAAAGCCTATAGAGTTTTTAATAAGAGAACTCAAGTCGTGGAATAAACTATGCATGTCACATTTGATGAATTTAATTCCAAGTTGACTAAATTAATTGAAAAAGAAAAAAAAAGAATTAGAGATAAGTGAAAACTTGAACTTAAATGACATATCTATTGAAAATGAAAAATGGTTATAGAAGAAGAGGAAACCATTAAAGATCTTCCGAAAGCATGGAAATATACATATAATCATCTAAAAGAGTTAATATTAGGAGATCACTCACAAGGGATCAAGACTAAAAGAAAGACAAGAGAGATTAGTAAAAATTTAGATAGATTCAAAATTTAACATTTATCTCTCAAATTGAACCAAAACGAATTGAAGAAGCTCTAGGAGATGAAAATTATTTAATGGCCACGCAAGAGGAGTTAAATCAATTCTAAAGAAATGAAGTATAGATTTTAGTATTTAGACTAAATGATCATCAAACTATTGGTACTAACTAGGTGTTTATGAACAAATTTGATGAAAATGAAAAGATCTCTAAAAACAAGGTTAGGCTAGTAGCACAAGGGTATAGTCAATAAGAAAGAGTAGACTATAATGAAACTTATGCTCCTGTAGTTAGATTAGAAGCCATTAGAGTGCTTTTAGCTTTTGCTTGTTTTAAAAACTTCAAACTCTATCAAATGAATATTAAAAGTGCATTTTTAAATAGTTTTATAAATGAAAAAGTTTATGTAGAACAACCTCCAAAATTTGAAAACTATAAATTCTCAAACCATGTTTACAAACTCACTAAGGCACTTTATAATATAAAGCAAGTACTTAAAGCTTGGTATGAAAGATTTAGTGAATTTTTACTAAAACATGACTTTTGAGGGAGAGTGTTAACATTACACTTTTTATCAAAACCAAAATTGATGATATTTTAATAGTTAAAATCTATGTTGATGATATCATTTTTAGAAGCATAAATAAGTCATTGTGCGTTGAATTTTCAAACTTTATGAAAGAAGAATTTGAAATGAGTATAATGGGAAAGCTAAATTTTTTTTTGGGAATTCAAATTAAACAAACAAATAATGAAATTTATATTTTCCAATCAAAATATATCGAAGAGTTGTTAAAAAAATTTGATATGATAGAGAGCAAATTGATTTAAACTTTTATAAGCACTTCTACTTCTTTAAATAAAGATAAAATAGGAAAGAATGTGAACCAAAAATTTTATAAAGGCATGATTGGTTCATTATTCTATTTAACCACATCTAGACCCAACATTCTTTATGGAGTTTTTGTATGTGCTAGGTTTTAATCTAGTCCCAAAGAATCATAGCTTGTAGCAGTAAAATGAATCTTTAGATACTTAAGAGCCATACCTAACATAAGCTTGTTTTATCCAAAGGACGGTAAGTTTAGTTTGTAAAGATATTCAAATGTCAATTATGGAAAATGGAAAGTAGATAGAACAAGCACAAGTGGTACTTGTTACTTTCTTAGAAGTGCACTATTATCTTGATTAGCAAGAAATAAAGTATAGTTAACTTGTTAACTATTGAAGCAGAGTATATTTCTGTAGGTAGTTGTTATGCTCAACTCATATGGATTAAACATCAATTGTTAGACTATGGATTAGAACTTAGTTAAATTCTCATTTTATGTGATAACATAAGTGCTACAAACTTGACCAAGAATTTTGTGCAGTAGTTGTTATGCTCAACTCACATGGATTAAACATTAATTGTTAAACTATGGATTAGAACTTAGTCAAATTCTCATTTTATGTGATAATACAAGTGCTACAAACTTGACCAAGAATTCTGTGCATTACTTTAGAACCAAACACATAGAAATCCGCCATCACTTTATTTGAGATCATATTAGTAAATAAGATGTTTGCTTAGAATATGTTAACACAAATTTTTAATTAGCTAATATCTTCAGTAAGCTACTTGATACAAATTAATTTTGTGCAATTATAAATGAATTACGAATAATGGAAATTGATAAAATTGTGTTTGAACTTATTTGTGCTTGATCATAGTTAATTTTTTATTCTAGATTGATACCTTGTTCTAGAAGTATCGATACCTTGAAAAAGGATCGATATACTCTTATAAATATATCAGTACCCTTATTGAATTTCGATTTAGCATTGATACGATTACATCTTGTATCGATACCTTGAAATTGGGATCCGGTATGTATTGATACCTTACTTATATGTATTGATATGTTAGAGTGTAATAATTACACTTTAATTGCGTCTTTCCTGGGATAAATGAAAAATTTTAAATTCACTAAATTAATCGCCAAAAATTAGATGCATGGCTGACATGTGTCATCATGCTAAAATGTATTAATATCTTCTCAAGCTCTCTCTTGTACATATCGATACCTTGATACACTAAATCGATGCCTTGATAAAATGTATCGATACTTTTTATTTTTTCAACAAAAGTATCAATATCTCTTGAAGTTAAATCGATACATTTCTTAAATGTATCAATACCTTTATGCTATTTTACATCTAAAAATGGGAAAAATCTAAAACTTTCTTCCTTACTTAATACTCTAAACTCTCTCTCTTTAAAACCCTATAATTTCTTCAAGCTTTCTAATCATTCAATCTACTTCAAAAAAGTCTTGGACCAAGAATCCCAGAGTAGCCCAGCGAAAGAGACTTAGGAAGAATGAAATCTCATCCTCTAACCTAGTCTTCCAAAATTGAGAAGTAGAGGATCGATATGTTGCTCTCTATCTTCACCGAAAAGTGATTCATGGATGGGTTTTGGACTTCAACTTCTTACTTTCCATCAAATTTCTATACCTAAGAACCTTTGAAGAATTTGGATGGATTGACTACCTCAGCCAAAGGGGTAACATTTTTCCAATTTGGATGCTAGGGACCCTCATTTAAGGAAAATGAGGATGATCAAATTTAACAGTACCGGTATTTTCCAGCCATTAGTGTCACGCCTCGTTCTTAGGGTTCACTTGTGACAATCGTCACAGATTCTTACGATATATCTTCTATACCTGGACTGTATCAAAAGAGCCTGTAAAACTTTCCTATTAACCTGCTTTACCTTGAAAATAGTTTATACACATTACATCTCATTTATGGGATCATCGCCAAAGAATTGATCTCTATGATCAATTCATCCACAACAAATATCAATTAATAAAAATAACATTAGGGAACTCAATTTTGTATTCGAGTTGAACAAAACATAAACAATTATAAAATCATTTTCCTCACAAATATTTTACAATGATTTATTTACATTTATCCAGTGGGGCATCTACACCTGTGAGTCAAGTAAGAAACCTACCTGAAGCGTTGTAGGCTCTCTATTATTACCACAAGCTCTGCAAGCACTTATGCTTTTACCTTGAAACTGTAATTGTGAGGAGTGAGTATACAACTATACTTAGTGAGTAAATACATACATACATAGATAAACATACATACACACATATTTTCAAGTACAGATATTGGGATTTCGTTATTAACATGCTCAAATACATATATACATTTCATGTTCAACTTAATAACTGAAAACAATGTAAAGATGGCCCGCATTCATTTAAAATAACCAAACCGAGTTAGCCATACTTTCATGTCCGCTACCTTGGCCGAGGTAATATCGAAATCCATCAGTGAGCCTGTTATGTATAAAACCATATGTAATGCATTTTAAAAAAATCGTTATATTTGTCATGCTTTACAAAATCAATCATTTCCTTGTAAAACATGCATATTTAAAATCTTCTAGCTTGTCTCACTGATGTTGGCCTCGAATAGTCACTTGGTGATAGAGTGACTTTCCTTAATATTCATCAAATCCATGAGATCCTTATAAAGCCGCCAGAACTTTCCACAAGGTCTCTATATAATTATGCATTCGTGCACTGGCACATAGTGGGCTTACCATGGCTTATCCTCCCTTATACAACCCCACTGCGGCACTAATAACCTATACGGCCTCTCATAGGTTCGTCCATAGGTTACAGTCCTGTATATATAGTAAATAACCTGACCCACTAGCTAATATCAATAACTGGCCTTAATGGCCTCATCACCAATATACATGTTTAAAAATAAATCATTTACAATCAACTATTTCCATTCATTTAAATCAAATCTGGCCTTCCCAACCATATCTTTTGCAAACATAAGATATATAAATCACATTTGGCCTCCCCGACCATTTTAGCATGTATATTTAACAACATTTAATAATAGACCAAAGATAAAAAAATATCCCAATATCAATTTAATCACATGAAATACATTATTTTCAAATTTCACTTTAAATAAGAAAGTAGTTTGTTTGATCACACAAGCAATACATATAATATATCAAGCATATATTTATTATTTATGTATGTATAAATTTACTCATTACAAGGGGAGGGTAATCACTGCTACTAAAGTTCCTCATGCCTACTTGGTCCTTCTCCAAGATTCTCGGAACTAAATACCACACATATATAATATAATGAATTCCACGATTCCATATAGTTAAACATATATGCACTAAATGCAATTTTTGTGAAAAGCATGTCTAAAATCTCCTTAATTGACACATCATTTCTAGAGGCTTAACTAACGAGAGTCATTTATCCAATTTTCAGTAATGAAATCTTATAGCCAACTTATTCTAATTCACATTTCCAAGCCATATTTCTATCACAATACTTTAATTAACACTAATTAACATCATTTAACATCTTTTTTACGCACAAATTATCAAAATTCTTAATTACTCAAACTCGATTACTTGTATCATGAACTTACTTAGTTCACCTAAGTCTCATTAATATGTCAATTAATCATAAACAATGCATGTATGAAACTGAATATTATGAAATAACTATTTTACCCTTTAGTTCGTAGAATAGGGTTTACAATTGGAGGCATGCCGAGTGATTTTTAAGAACTCAAACTTGACCAAGGTAGATAATAAACCAGTTCAACTTGGCCTTCAAGAGCAAATTCTTAACCCAATCGTCTCTTACAACCTCAACGCCAACTCTGGATGCTTTTTAGAGACATATGAAGACATGTGGTGGATGCAAAGCATAATGGAGTGCAAGAGGCCTAACTTAGTGTTGTGGATTTTGAATGCCAACATAAGGATAAACTACATCAAAGGTAAGCTGTTTACATTATGTTTATGTCATTTCGAGCATCATCCACAAGAGTCTGCCATAGATATTCGTGGAAATAAACACCATCGAACCTTCAATTGCCATTATGCTATCGGAGACTGTGCTTTGACATATGCACTATGAGTTGACGGCAAATGTGAAGTGGATACTTTAGGCCCGATATAGGCATCTTGTGCTAGGAACAGGCTCAAATGATGTAACTCCCCATACCCGAAGATGTTTCCAACAGGTGATGGATTCCCACCATCACTTTAAGCCTTACTATTAATATGAATGCATATATAAAATATGAAACCACTTGATGAGACACACTACATATTGGACCTACGGGCGATAAACCCAATAATTAAATAAATAAAAATTTCAATATATTACAATATTTTATATTATAAAATAATAATACATTTCAATTACCACCTTAAGACATTACTATCTGAACCATGCAGGACTTTCAATGTATGATGAACTCATGAATCCTAATGACTATAGTGTGTACTCCTTGTCCTTCATCTGTGTTTTAGCTGTACTGAATCATTTTTCCTTTTCTTTCTAACTACCCGTTCATATTTGTCCATCCTGCAACACTGAAAGATGAGAGGGGTAAGTCTTAAAGATTTAGAGAGTGGATAAGATTAAAATAAAAAAATTTAAATGAGGAGTAAGAGTACAAGTTTTAAAATATAACCTTCACATTTAATTAAAAATATTCATTTTAAACAATAAAGCATAATGAAATCATTCCATGTATAAAAATTAGTCTGTGTATGCTCAAATAAAAGTATCTAGGCTTGCCAAGAAACTATTCCCCGATATACTTACCAGTGCGCTGCTGACTAATACCTCGACCCCCACTAACGAGTTATTTCACATTAGTATTTAAAATCATTTAGCCCACTCGTTAGCATTAACCTAAATAAGTGCGTGCGGTACCAAACATCCACTTATTTAGTAATAATTCTTTTGAGAAGCTCACCCGTACTGGTCAATCCCTCATATATCAAACAATCTGTGTACAAACGTACTCGCATTGAGCACTTGCAACAAACAATCTCAACACATACAATCTACAAAGCATTTTCGTCATATGAATCATACAACTAGAAAATTAAGTTCATCCCACATCAACTCAATCTCAGTAACATTTTCATAAATATTTCAAAAACATTTTATAAATTACTCTAACTCAATGATATTATAAATCATATTCAAAACTATTTAATTTTCATAGATCAATAAAATAAATTAACATATAAATTTTCCATAAATCAGTAAACCATTTAACATGTAAACTGATTCATTTTAAAAACCTTGAAAACAATCTATCTACTCACACTTGTTTTAAATTAATGATAATAATAAAACTATTACTTAGTTCGTAAAACAATAAGTTTTGTAAAATAATTTAAAATGATAAAAACTAGTAAGATTCACTCACAGGTTTGTGCTTAACCATTTCCAATTTGTAACCTCACCGATGGTTGATTGGGTCAACTATCTAAAAATATATCTCCTCCCATTAAAATTTAAAAACTTATGTATTTGCTATATTAACGAATAAATATATCATATCCATCAATCATCCTCAATAAAAGGTCAACATATTTCGAACTTCAATTACCTAGTTCGAAAAATCATAATTTGCATCTTACTTATCCTAAATAATATCTATCCGTGATAGTGGTAACTTCATCTTTTTGCTAGTATTGATAGGTAATGAATTTTAAATCAAATTCTTAATAAGTTCATCCCTTATATGTCTAGATTATGCGCCTTTTTATGGGATTTCATTTAGAATTCTATATCCAAACTTATACTTAATTAAACAAATACTGTTTCAACCGAATTTTGTAACAGGGCAACTTTTTTAATTTTCTGAGAATTCATTCCTCAATAGAAAAATGGATCCTAATTCTGATTTTCGACTATGTTATTCTTTATTATTTCTAATCTCTGTAGCCTTTTATGAATCCTAATTCTGATTCCTTATGTTTGAGTTATGATTAATTTACCACACACTACGCAGATACACGATAGTGTGCGGTGCCTCGTTTTTCAAAATTTTCTATAACTTTGTTCCTACATGAAAAGTTCCGATTTTTGAATATATTAATTCTTTAAGTGTATAATTTACAAGGATTTTTACAGCGCTAAAAATCGATGTCGAGAACTTTATTTTGTTTTAAGTTTTCTGTCTACTGCTTTGCATATTTGGCAAATCGAAATGCAGCACAAAGTAATCACTTTTAAAATCTATGGAGGATGCATCGTTTCTCAAAAAATTCTAAATTTTCGCTAGATTTCTTGTAATTATGTCTAGTTTTCTATAATTTTACGGTTTATTAATTAAATCTCTATAACTTATTTTATGAGTCAAATATTAATCTTAGTTAGAATTCCTGTAAGTCCAAACTACCGTCTTGCTGATTTCTTTTCCATTTTACAAAATTCTCAAATACAATATGAAACCACAACTTCAAACACTGCCACACCTATATTACACACTGCCATACACAAATTAAATACTGTCATATACATTATAATGGTTCAAGTATAAGAAAATGCCTTGTATAAAATCTGAAAATTATGTAGGTTCACTTTCCTTCAACGCTCACATATTTTACCTAATTCATTAACATAATGTATGTTATGGCTACTTAAAATCTCACTCCTTTTTAGCTCTTTTAGTCTTTTTGTTATTTATACGAATTCCTTCTTTATTATAAAGAATTCTACGACTTACGATTGACTTATCACTGTAACACCCTAGCCATTACTATAGTAAAATAAACATATTACTGATATTGTCAAACCACATAATCTTCTCTCAATTATCCACCTTCCCACAACAAGGAGGTTTTAAATTATCACTTCAAATATTCACCTATATCTTTTTACTATATCTCTTAAAATGAACAATAAGTCAATAATAATGAACATATCTACTCATTTATCTCACCCACAGACAGTTTCCTAAACCAAATATTAAACAATAATACGGCCATGATATAATATCATTCAAACTATCAGATCATGTAAACTTATTGATTTTCCAATTGCTAAAAAATAATAACGGTAATAATAATAATAAAAACAGATGAAAATTCCTAACGCATGAGTATATTATATACCAAAAATGGAAATAGAAAATTACTCGAAACATCAATGCCTAATTTGCAGAGATGCAACTATCCAAAGATCAAAGCTTCCAACTCACAAAACCCAAATAAATAAACTGAATTCAAACCTTTGTCAGATATTCCCCGAAATGAAATGAAACTCCAGCTATGCTTCAGCTCTTGTCATATAAAACAAGCCAAATTCTCTCATCTCCTCTCCTTTTTCATCTTTGGCTCTTCCCTTTATCTCCTGTTTATCTCCTTCCTCTCTTGATTTTCTTTCCCTTTTCAATTGTCTTTCTGCTTACACATCTTCCCCTCTCAGCTTGATTTCCTTATCTTCCTCATTCTCTTGCCAAAAAATCCTCTCTCCCGAATTCATCTTCATAGTTTCTTTGCTCTCTTCCCATGCCTTTCTCTTCCTTTCTTTCGACAAATCATTCCCTCTCCAACTCTCACAATTTCTCTCGGCAAGCTCTCTTTTTCCCTCTCTTCTCTTCATTTTCTCCATTCTTCTCCCTTATTCTCTCCTTTTATTGGCCAAACAAACCTCCTTCCTCTTTCTACGTTTTTCTCCCTTCTCCTACCCCTCTCTAGAACTTGTTAACCTTATCTTTTAAGAAGACAAAATGCTAAAATAAAATAGAAAATTTATTTGATTTATTTACAACACATGGCAGCCATATAGTCTAATTTTACATTAAATTTTTTTTCTAATCTCCATTTTTCATTTCTAAATGCACCCTTGACTTGAAATTAGGCTTAAATTTTACACTTAAATATGGGCTTGAATTTGGGTTAATTTAGAATTTAAATTTGGACTAAATTTATTTTTATTATATATATATATATAAAAATTTCCTACAACACCAACACTTAATAAAATTAATGTCTTATCAATTTAATAAAATCTTGGAACATCAATATTAATTAAATATTTGGATATATTTTACATTTTATGCCTTAATTTCGGGTTCTACAACTCTACCCCCCTTAAAATTGATTCGTCCTTGAATCAAATCAATCAATGATACAAATGTCTAGACTGTGTAATTCATCATGCATATTTGTATGCCCTTATTCCTTTCTTTGAAGAATTTGAAATCGTTTGATAAATTCTTCTTATTAGGCTCATAAAATTTTTACCCTACTAGTTAACTTTGGTAATGTATTTCAATTAATAAACTATTACTATAATACTAACACAACGATCTTTTATTCACTTTATCATATCACACTTATAAGGGTCACCAAATATAGAACTTGAAGTCAAAGAGTCTATGTCTCTACAAGTACATGAACAATGTGACAATTTCTTATCTTGTCTAACAACATATTCCTAATGCAAAATTTATCGGTTGAGCACAAAAGTTGATTTAGGCATACACTTTTGCCCAGTTTACTAAACTCTCTACCAATTTAAACTTCATTTCACGCTTGAACCTTTATGTAATTCTGATACTTATTTCTTAATTCATGTACTTAGAGTTTCCTTTAATCCTTTGAATTACTATTATTTTATTTTTTTTGAAGTCCCTAATTGACTTTAGGGTTTTAGCATCCATATTTATGGTATAGTCTGTAAATATTTTCATCTATAACTTGAATAATCAAGTTTTCCCAATTTTGACCTTTGTTCTGGGTTTCGCTCAGCTCTTTTCCTCATTTTTGTTCCTAAAGCATACATAAGATCATATTTCTTCTTAATCCTTGAATCCATTTAACTTTCTTTAGTTTGTCCATACTTCACCATGAAATTTCATCTTAAGAGTTTCTATGCCTTTTAATTCACCTAATGTATCATTTTTTATTAATACTTTATTTAGATATATGTAAGATGCATAATGTAAATTCGATTTTGTGAATATTAGGACTAAAAAGGAAGGTTTCTTAAAATTATGAATTTTTTCAAAATTTTTATAAGAATGAGGGGTTTGAACAAAATTTTGCATATTAAAATAAAAGGAATTGCTTTTTTCCATTGCAACATGGCTCCGCATTTTTCTCTTGCATAAAATATCATTTTCTCCATTTCTCTCTCAACCCTCGGCCAAATCATTTCAAATTTGAACCGATTGTCTTTAAATTTCCGTTGCTAAATGATTTATAGTCATCCCTGATTTGATTTAGCACCAATTTTAGACTAGAGAAGACAAAGAGAAGCGAAGAAGAAAGCTAGGGTTGAAGTCAATCTGGGGGATTCTTCAAGTCCAAGAATTTTAAGCACATCAAAGGGTTTCTCTTGAGTTTTGGTAAGTGTTATACCAATCTTTAAGTTTAAAGTTAATTTAGTTGTAAATTTTGAAATGGGTTTTACAGTGCTGAGTTAAAATTTTGATTTGTGACATTGTGTTAAATTGAGCATTAAAACAAGAATAAATTATTTGAATGGTTGTATTTGAAGTGTTGAAACTAGGTTTAAAGGTTTGAGTTAATACATAAATAGATTAAGGTCGGAATTGGTTTGGATGAGAAAGAAAATAATTCGAATAGATTTGACCTTCCTATGGTTATCCTCAGTTTTTAGAAAACAAATATATTTTTAGGAAAACCCTATTAGAGATAAAATTGTTCTACATAGAAAACCCTTTCGAATGAGTAATTATAAGACTAAATCTGAGCTCATTTACCTTATCAAAGAGCCTTTGAAACATTTTTATTTCATTTTAAAATAACCCTAATCTGAGCTCAAAGTCTGACCACGAGTTCAATGGCCGACTCATGCTCAATGTCCGACCTGAGCTCAATTTCTAACCCCGAGCATAATCTCTGAGCAAAGCACAATACTTCTAAGGCCAAGCTTAATACCCAAGCTGAGCACAATGCTCTTGAGGCCGAGCTCAATACCTGAGTTGAACATAATACTTCTGAGCCGCGCTGAATTGTGTGTCAAACTTCCAGAAATCATAATTTAGATCTAGAAAGAGTTAGAGGACGTATAAGGTATCAGTGAAAAGCTCTTTTTGAGTTCTATGATTTGATGTCCTGTGCTAAGCCAAAGTGATTGTCCCCAATCTGAGATCAATGCTCCCGACCCGAGCTAAAGTAAGTATCAAATTTCTAGAGGTTATAACTTTGGATCCAGAGGAAGTTAGAGGACACACAAGATATCAATGGAAAGCTATTTCTAAGCTTTATAATTTGATGTCTTATGCTGAGCACAATGGTATCGAGTTGGGCTGATTGTCCCTAATCCGCTACAAATGCTCCTAAATCGAACAAAATTGAATGTCAAATTTTTGAGGTCATAACTTTAGATCCAGAAATAGTTAGGAGACATATAAGATATCAATAGAAAGCTCTTTCTGAGTTCTATAACATGGATACTAAGGCTAACCTGATTAAGGTTTCTTGGGGTTAAAATGTCAAAATAGTTTATAGGTATATGTATATAACTAATACCTATCATGCATACATGCATCCAGTTAAGGGTTTATACAAGTGAATGGAATTGAATATTGATAGTATTTAGCATATGTTAATTAGGCACTGAGAACCCAAGAGAAGAACCTAGTAGGTGCATGGATTCATAGTGGGAGTGGTTACCTTTCCATTATTGTAAGTAAAATTATGTATACATGAATATTATATTGATATGTGTGTTATACATATATGTATAGCTTGTATGTTAATCAAGCGATTTTATTGTTAAAAGGAATTTGAAATAAAATTATTTTATGTGAAGTGCATAATATTGGGTTGATTTGATTACTTGGCTTTTAAATGTTATGTTATATACATGCTGAAATGGTTTGGGAGACTAAGATTTGATTATATGTTTTAAAATCATTAATTTTAAATGATTTTATTTTAATACATGTATAATGGTGATGTAACCGGTAAAGTCCAATATTGATTTATAGCTAGTGGATTTGATGTATTGCTAGTAGGTTTGTTATTTGACTGTATATACAATGAGTTAGCCCATGGATAGACCTATTAAGAGGCAGCATAGGTGAGTAGAACCGCAATGGGGCTAGTATATGGGAGAATATCCATGGCAAGCCCACTGTGTGCCGAACGCGCAGTTGTGCAGTTATATAGATGCTCTATGGAAAGTCTTGGCTGCTTGATAGAGTTTTTCTAGATTTGTTTGATATGACGAGGACAAGTGATTACTCGGGGCTAACATCAATGAAACGGACGGTGTTCTATAATTCATGTTTTATTTTAATAAAGTGATTTTTGTAAAACATGAGATATAATTTCCTATTTTATAAAGAATGCATTACATATGATTTTGTATATGAAAAACTCACTGATGGTTTTGACGTTACCTCAGTCAAGGTAGCAATCAAGGAAGTATGGCCAGCTCGGTATGGATATTTGAAACTATTTGCAAACCAATAAATTATTTTTTCATGACTTGATTTTATGAAAATATATATGTATTTGAGACCATGATATAAATAAAATCCCAATATCATAATTTAAAAATATGTTTGCATATATATATATATATATATACATGTATGTACTTTATTTACTCATTAAGTATAGTTGTATACTCATTTTTCACTATTACAGCTTTTAGGTTAGGCACTCTAGTACTTGTTAAGCTAGTAATAGCTAGAGAGAGCATTCAACGCTATAGGTAGGCTTTTCTTGACTCATATATGTACCTTGAATCCATTGGATATGATTTACTGAATATGTCTATTTGAATTTTGTAATGTATTTGACACTAAACGTTTATATAATTACTTATATATGTTCAAGCCCGACTGAGGATGATTCTCAATATTATAACATTTTAAATACTGATTTTGTGTTATGGATGAATTGATCACGGAGATCAATTCTTTAATAATGATCCCATGGATGGGAATTATGTTTTGTAAACAGTTTTCAGGATATTGAGTTATAGGAAAGCCTTACAGGCTCTTTTGATATATCTTAGATATAGAGGGTGTATCAGGAGGGTTTATGACGATTGTTACGGGTAGACCTCAGTGTCAGGGCGTGATAATTTTAGTGGTATTAGAGCACAATTTTGAAATGTACTTTTAAATGTTTGAAAATAGTTTGATATTTTTAAAATGGGTTGAACATAGTTTTGAAAATGAGTTTATTTTTAAATTATCAAATGGACATTAAGTGAGTCAAGTTATAGATAATTATATGCTATTATGAAACATATATGATCAAATTTCATTTCCTTTTTATAGTGAATATGCCTAAACGTACGGGAAGAGGAAGGGGTAGACCTTGTAGGGTACCGATACCTGAAAAGGAGCCGACAGATTCCTCCCATGTACCTCAGTTTCCTTAACCAGAACAAGCAGCTCCATTTCCACCACCTAGGATAGAAATGCCAGCTAATGTGCTACTAGAGATATAGACAGCGTAGCGTTTATGGCATATTGGAATGCCCAAAACCAAACTCTAACTCAGTTTGATCAAGTTCTCTTAGGACAACCACCCAATGAGCAGACGATGGCACCACTAGTGCTAACATTTCGTACACGCCCTACAGAATCTTCTAGACCGATGTCCAAGCTTTCTAAGTTAATTAAGGAAGCAAGACAATTAGGGTGTGAGATTTTTTTAGGGACTTCTAATATAGTTGTGACAAGTAGATGGCTGAGATTGGTACAGCAGAATCTGTAGGACATGGGCATTATAGATGAGGATAAGTTGAGAGTAGTTGTATGGTTGTTGCAGGATAGTACTGCTACTTGGTGGCAGAACATGTTGGCCAAATTTGAGATGCAGATGACTACGGCTGATTTTTTTAGAGAGTTTCAGAATCAGTATTTTACTCATTACCACAACAATTAGAAAAGGCAAGAGTTTTTGAATATAAAACAAGTGAGCAAAATAGTAGTAGAGTATGAGACTTAGCTGAGAGAGCTGACAGAGTTTGTTCCAGAGTTTGCTAATAAGGAGACTCTTTGTACCTAGTTTGAGACGGGACTAAACTTGGACATTAAAGAACGGATGCCAATGATTGATACTTAGAGTTATCGAGAGATAGTGCAGTTAGCACCTTGGGTAGAAAAGCTGATAGGAGAAAGAAGGGCAAGAGTTGGCTTTTAGAAGAGAAAAGATTTAAATATCTCGACAGGCCAGTCGTCGAAGAAGAGCCGAAGCAGTGGTTCATCTAGTGGTGCTTCTGTGCCTAGTCTTGCTAGTAATCCACCTTTCTTTCCACATGAATCCCCTGGATTCAGATTTAAACCAAGATCAATTGCTTTGAGGTCTACATCGGGTTCTCAGCAGATGTAGGGAGCTAGTAGATGCCTTATTTATAGGAAGCATCGTAGTGGTGCATGTGGTCCTCCACCTACATATTTCCATTATGGACAAACAAGGCATATTAGGAAGAATTGCCTAAGATTAGGAGGATCTGAGCCGACCAGGCCTTTCACTTAGGGTCAGCATCCTGCATTTCCTCAACAACGACCTTTAGCTCAGACTTCTGTCCCACCCAACAAGAGATCCGGTTCTAGTAGTACTTTCTTAGCTTAGGGTGCATAGAGGAACTACCCTAAGGTTTAAACCAGAGTCTTTGCACTGAACTAGGAGCAAGCTCAAGTTAATCTAGATGTGATTTCAAGTATGATGTTAATCTATGGTCAGCTTGCATACATTTTTATTGACCTCGGATCTAATAGATCATTCATAAGTACATCGTTTGTACATTATGCCGACTGAAAGCTAAGTCCTTTAAATCAGGAATTACTAGTGTATACACCACTAGAGCAGAAATTGCACAAAAGACTGTGTTTAGACAATATGATGTGATAGTGGGAGAGACTACTTTGGAGGCAAATCTCATTCCACTAAAGATCCAAGATTTTGATGTCATTCTAGGAATGGATTGGCTATCACAGCATCGAGCATCAGTAGATTGCTTTACTAAGCAAGTAATTTTCTATAAGCCTAGTGAAACAGAGATGGTTTGGGTCGGTGAGCGCAAAGTGATATCTTATTGTATAATTTCGGCTTTGGAAGCAAAACGGTTATTACAGAAAGGTTGTGAAGCATTTTTGGCACATGTGATGGATTTGTTAGTTCAGGAAAACCAATTAGAGTATACTCCTGTTGTAAACGAGTTTCCAAATGAGTTGCTTGGAATACTTTCAAAACAAGATTTTAACTTTGGCATAGTTTTATGTTTGGAACTACCCCAATCTCTATATCCTTATATTGTATGGCGCCAACGGAGCTCAGAGAGCTTAAGGTTTAGTTGTAAGAATTAATTGATAAGGGTTTCATTAAACCCAGTTTTTCTCCTTGGGGCATACCTATTTTGTTTGTGAGGAAGAAAAATGGTGCTTTGAGGTTGTGCATTGATTTTTGTCAGCTAAACAAGATAACCATCAAGAATAAGTACCCATTGCCATGTATTGTTAATTTATTTGATTAGTTGCAAGGATCAACAGTATTTTCTAAGATCGACTTAAGATCTGAATACTATCAGTTAAGGATTTGGGTTAATGATATTTATAAAACTGCTTTTAGAACATGATACGGGCATTATAAGTTCTTAGTAATGCCATTTGGGTTGACAAATACTTTAATAACATTTATAGATCTCATGAATTGTGTTTTCCTTCCTTACTTGGACAAGTTTGTAATCGTTTTCATTGATGATATTTTGGTGTACTCTAGAAATAAAAGAGAGCATGTTAAACACCTTAGAGTTGTATTGCAAACTTTAAATGATAGAAGGTTGTATGCAAAATTCTCTAAGTGCGAATTTTGGCTTATAGAAGTGGTATTCTTGGGACATGTTGTGTTAGGTGATGGAATTTTTGTAAATCCACAAAAAGTTGAAGGTGTAGTGCAATGGGAATGACAGAAGAATGTTACAGAAATTCAAAATTTTCTAGGTTTGGCTGGATACTACAGAAGGTCTATAGAGAGGTTTTCTTTGTTAGTTGCTCCACTAAAATTAAAGGCTTTAAGTGTATCCTTAAGTTTTGATGACGCCGGAGCCTTAGTGGCTAACTTTATTGTAAAACCCATATTGGTGGACCAGATTAAAGAAAGACAGATGAAAGATTGTAATTTAGCCAAGATAAGTCAAGATGTACTTGATGGAAAAGAAGGAGACTTCTACATCATGTCAGATGATACGTTAACCTTGAGAGACAGAGTTTGTGTGCTTGATGTGGATGAGTTGAGAAAAGTCATTATGAAAGAGGCACATTATTCTGCATTTGCTATACATCCTGGTAGTATAAAAATGTACCAAATCATCTGAGATAATTATTGATGGTTAGGTATGAAAAAGAACATAGTTGAGTATGTCGCGAGATATTTGGTGTGTCAACAAGTTAAGGCAAAATATCAGAAACCAACGGACACTTTACAACCTTTGCCGATACTAGAATGGAAATAGGAGCACATCACCATGGATTTCATGGTTGGTTTACCACGTATCCAAGCGGGACATGATGCTATATGGGTTATAGTGGATTGTCTAACGAAATCAACACACTTTTTGCCAATCCGTATTAATTACTCTCTAGAGAAACTGGCAAGACTTTATGTATCTGAATTGTAAGACTACATGGAGTACCCATTACTATAGTATCAGATGGAAATCCTTATTTCACATCTCAATTCTGGCCGAAATTTCAGAAAGCTATGGGTACTAATCTAAACTTTAGTTCTGCATTTCATCCTCAGACTGATGGTTAATCAAAGAAGACTATCCAGACCTTAGAGAATATGTTGAGGGCACGTGTTATAGAACTTCATGGTAGCTAAGATATACATATACCTTTAATTGAATTTGCATATAATAATAGTTATCAAGCTAGCAATGGTATGGCTCCATTTGAAGTTTTATACGGTAGAAAGTGTCGAACATCCTTGTGTTGGGATAAAGTTGGTGAAAGAAATATACAAAATATGAAATTAATAGAAACTACAACTGAGAAGGTCAAGATTGTTCGTGAAAGATTGGAAGTGGCTCAAGACAGGCAGAAGTCTTATGCTGATCACCAAGGAAAAGTATTAGAGTTTGATGTCGATGACATGGTGTTTTTGAAAGTATCACCTTGTAAAAGGGTGATTCATTTTTGAAATTGAGGCAAGTTGCATCCTCGGTTTATTGGACCGCTCAGAATAGTGAAAAAAATGGGCATAGTAGCCTACAGACTAAAGTTGCCTATAGAGTTAGCAAAAATATATAATGTGTTCCATATTTCAATGTTAAAGAAGTATATACCAGATCTTTCGCATATCCTAAATACGCCTCTAGTAGAGTTGAGAAATGATTTGAATTATGAAACTTATCCCGTTAGGATAGTTGATCGACAAGATCGAGTTCTGAGAAGTAAGACCATTCTTATAGTAAAAGTTGAGTGGCAAAATGCAAATGTTGAGGACATAACTTGGAAGCCTAGACACTTTATGCAATAGCAGTATTTGTATCTTTTTCAATAACAGGTATGCACGATTTTGAGGACAAAATTTTTTCTAAGGAGAGTAGAAATTATAAACCCTGTTTTGTGAATATAAGGACTAAAAAGGAAGGTTTCCTAAAGTTCTAAATTTTTTTCATAATTTTTAAAAGAATAAGGGGTCTGAATAAAATTTTGCGTATCAAAATACAGTGTCACTTGGCTATGCATTTTTCTCTTGCACAAAATATCATTTTCTCCATTTCTCTCTCAACCGTCAGCCAAATCATTTTAAATTTGGACTGATTATTTTTCAAATTTTCGTTGCTAAATAATTTATCGTCATCCCCAATTTGATTTAGTACCAATTTTGGATTAGAGAAGGCAAAGAAGAGCAAGGAAGAAAGCTAGGGTTGAAGTCAATTTAGGAGATTCTTTAAGTCCAAGAATTTCAAGCACATCAAAGGATTTCTCTTAAGTTTTGGTAAGTATTACACCAATCTTTAAATTTAAAGTTAATTTAGGTGTAAATTTTGAAATGAAATTTACTGCGCATGAGTTAAAATTTCAATTTATGAAATTATGTTAAATTGAGCATTAGAACATGAATAAATTTCTTGAATGATTTTATTTGAAGTATTGAAATTAAGTTTAAAAGTTTGAGTTAGTACATAAATGGATTAAGGTCGGAATTGGTTTGGACGAAAAAGGAAATAATTCAGACAAATTGGACCTTCCAATGGTTATCCTCAGTTTCTGAAAAATAGAGATATTTTTAGGAAAATCTTATAAAAGACAAATATGTTCTACATAGAAAACCCTTTTAAACAAGTACTTATAAGACTAAATTTGAGCTCATTTGTATTACCAAAGAGTCCCTAAAATATTTTGATTTCATTTCAAAATAACCCTATTCCTAGCTCAAAGTCTGACCCTTAGCTCAATGGCCGACCCGTGCTCAATGTCGGACCTGAGCTCAATGTCTGATCCAGAGCTCAATCTCTGACAGAGCACAATATTTTCGAGGCCGAGCTCAATACTTGAGTTGAACACAATACTCCTTAACCGAGTTGAATTGTTTGTCAAATGTCCAAAAAACATAACTTTGAATCTAGAGAGAAGTAAGGGACTTACAAAGTATCAATGAAAAGCTCTTTTCAAACTCTATAATTTGATGTCCTGTGCTAAGCACAATGCTGCCGAACCAAGATGCTGAGCTAAATTGATTTTCCCTAATCTGAGACTAATGTTCCTGACCCGAGCTAAAATGAGTGTCAAACTTTTAGAAGTTATAACTTAAGATCCAAAAGAGTTAATGAAATTTAATAACTTGATCAAGGTCATTTTTAAGGTTAAAATATCAAAACAGTTCATACGTATATGTATATGACTAATACCTATACAAGTTAATGGAATTGAATATTGATAGTATTCAACATGTGTTAATTAGGCACTGAAAATCCAGGAGAATGACCTAGTAGGAGTGAGGATCCGTTTGTGAGTGAATTTATGCATACATGAATATTATATTGATATATGTGCATTATACATATATGTATTACTTATGTGCTAATCAAGCAGTTTTATTGTTAAAAGGAATTTGAAATAAAATTATTTTATATGATATGCATGATATTGGATTGATTTGATTACTTGGTGTGCTTTTAAATTTTATGTTATATATATGCTGAAATGGTCAGAAAGACCAGGATTTGATTATATGTTTTAAAATCATTTATAGTAAATAATTTTGTTTCAATGTATGTATAATGGTAATATGGCTAGTAGGGTCTAATATTGATTTATGGCCAGTGAGCCTGATGTATGTCCAGTAGGCCTATTGTTTAATTATATATATTGGGAGGTAACCTATGGACGGACCTATTGAGAGGCTACATAGGTGAGTTGAGCCACAATGGGGCTGATATATGGGAGAATGTCCATGGTAAGCCCACTGTGAGCCGAACGCGCAGATACACGATTATATAGATACCTTATGGAAAGTTCTAGTGGCTTGATAGGGTTATTTTGGATTTGACGGATATGATGAGGACAGTCACTCGTGTCACCAAACGACTACTCAAGGCCAACATCAATGAGACGAGCAGTATTTTATGATTCATATTTTACCTTAATAAAATAATTTTTGAAAAACATGAGATATAATTTCCTATTTTATAAAGAATAATTTGCATATGATTTTATGCATAAAAGACTTACTGATGGTTTCGACGTTACCTCAACCAAGGTAGCAATCAAAGAAGTATGACCAGCCCTGTATGGATATTTGAAATTATTTTCAGACAAATGAATTGTTTTCTCATAACTTGATTTTGTGAAAATATATATGTATTTGAGAGCATGATGTAAATGAAATCCCAATATCATAATTTGGAAATGCGTGTTCATGTATGTATATGTGTATGCACTTCGTTTACTAACTAAGTATAGTTGTATACTCATTCCTCACCATCACAGCTTTCAAATTAGGCACTCTAGTACTCGCCGAGCTAGTGATAGCCATAGAAAGCCTCCAACGCTCTAGTTAGGCTTTTCTTTACTCACATATATACCTTGAGTCCACTAGATATGATTTACTGGATATGTCTATTTGGATTTTGTAATGTATTAAAAACTAAATGTTTATGTAATTATTCATATATGTTCAAACCAAACTGGTGATGATTCTCAAAATTATAACATTTTAAATACTGATTTTGTGTTGTAAATGAATTGATCACAGAGATCAATTTTTTGCTAATGATCCCATGGATCGGAATTATGTTTTATAAACTGTTTTAGGATTTTGAGTTACAGAAAATCTTACAAGCTCTCTTGATAAATCTTGGATATAGAGGGTGTATTAGAAGGGTTTGTGATAATTGTCACGAGTGGACCCCAGTATCGGGGACGTGACATATAATCTAATTCAAAATCAATTAATTTCCAAGTTCTTCATCTAACATTATTAGTAAACCACATTAATATCTATTACATCAATTTCTAATTAGTTATTGACTTCTTTCTTATTCTTAAAATACTTTCTCTCATGATCATTTCCTTTGAAATAACCTTTTTATAACCTTGGAAACACCTTAATATTCTTTTCCAAATAAATTGAAATCACTATTACCAATAAAATTTTCTATTGAGTAATTTACTAACACTATTTCTTAACTCTCAATGCTTTAATACTACTATACATGCTACCCAGAATTTAACTCATAACAATAAGTCTTTTTTTTCCATAACTTAGGTTTTTGATGCTATATTTCCTTATCAATACCCCTTAAGTTCCTAAAATGTTATTCTACAATTCTTGTCCTGCTTAGCATAAAGTGTATATATATATATAAGGCTGATCATAATTACAAAATTACTGAAGGTATCCTCTGAATACTTTATAGATCTGTTCATACCGAAATAACCTTCAACTATTTAATCAGGCCATCATGGAACTAAAAGAACTAAGTTATACACATGACTAAATTACAAACATCTAATGTAGGACTAATTAGCATTAGCTATTACTCTCACACTTAGCCTGAGCAAGTACTAAGTCTTGATAAGACGATAAATTACGATATTAACTTTATCTCCCAGTATACATTCAATATTCAGTTCTTATCATACACTTACCAAAATCATTTTCCTTCTTAATTCTTAACATACCATCAAACTCATCATTAAACCCTACTTGCCTATAATTCCCTTCCAACTTTTCAATATTTCCAGTTTTTTTTTTTTCAAATCGCCAATATCATGAAATTTTGAATCAGTTTTAGGTCATAACCTATAAGGCTTATGGTCCTCTTCAACATTCAGATTAAAATTTTGATCTCTGACTTTTTGTGAAAAAGTCAAACTAATTAATAACTTTAACCATATTTCCCGTCTAGCACAAATAAAATTGTCGTCTAATCAAGATAAATTAATTGAGATAGAAGTTCAAATTACAATTCCCATCTTGGTCCCAAATTTTCCATTATTTTCATTATTTCACTCTATTCATGTTCTATTTGAAACTAACATATATTCACCTTTAATTAAGGGTTTCTTTTATCATTATAATCAACATACCTTATTAATATTTTTGTTTTCATTGTTTAAACAATTCACTTCTCAAGGCTTACATCTCTTTCTTATTGTGAAATTCCCTATTTTTCTCAAGAAATCTCCAAAATCGATAGAAAAAGAATAATATTATCTAATGATTACTACCCAAGCATAACCTCATAGATTAGAATATATGTAATCAAGTATATTCTTAGTTGTATACATATGTTCCAATACTAAATTTAATCCCAAGATATTTTCTTATAATTCAATACTTATAATTCCAGAGAAAATTTTTCTTTGATACCATCTTGTCTTTTATTGTCATTTTGCTACTGAGTTGGCTACCTTCGATGCCACATTATCATACTATACTTCTTTTTATATTTTAGTACATTCTCATATCTCCCCCTTTTTATCACAAACAATTCTTCTCTATTACCTCTCACCGTTCTTTGTACAAAGTATAATCAACCTCTAATATAAGTTCCTATTTTGCAATACATCATCATTTTTTAGTCTATATCGAGATGGCTTTATATTCTAATGAAATATACATGGTGTTAAACCCTATTTTCCAAACATAAGAATAACAAGGTCAATTAATGACATTCAAGTTCACACATGCATGTTAATGTTTAGTTGACATAGTATCGAGACTTAAGTAAATTTAAATTGAGATAAATGATATTAATAAAATGAATTTGATGTTACGATTTGGAATTTTCCATAAGTTGAATTTCAGTATGTTGCCCTACGTTGAAGCATTCGGCGATCTTACTAACCGGTTAGTGAGCATGGTTAAGGGGCAGCGCCCTTGCGGGAGTCTAGGGGGTGGAGCCCCTAGAGAAAAATTTTTATTTTAAGCTTTTGTGAGAAAATGGATCATTGAACAAGGAATATCGATACCTAAGGCTAAATGTATCGATACATGAAAAATGCAGATTGACACCCACCGAACGGATTGATACTTATGGAAAAAGTATCGATACTTTACGAAACAAAGAGTTCAAAAATAATTATAAGTTTGATCAGATCAATACCGTTACCAAAAGTATCGATCCATGGCAAAACATAGAGTTGAAAAATATTTACATATTGAACCAGATCGATACCTTTTACAAAGTTATCGATACATTGAAAAGAATGAATCGATATATAAAAGTGAATAAATATATACTTAAAGGCAAATGTATCAATACTCGATATCGATGAAATTTCTAAAAAAGAATTTTTAAGAAACATATCGATATCTATACCTAAGGTATCGATACCTAGTCAAAAGTATCGATAAGTAGTCTAAAAGTATCGATACATAATGCTAATTTGAGTGAAATTCGACGAGGCAAATTGATCTTTTCGCCCACTATTATAAATACCCGAAAAGGGGATTCAAACTCAAAGTTTTCATCATTCATTCATTTCCTTCTCTATCTCTAAAGCACCTCTCTCTTTCTTTTTCTCTATGATTTCTTCATACATTTCGACAAATCCCTTAGCATTCTTTCTAATTTGTTTGCTAAGTGATTACCCATTCCTCCCACATCAATTTGGTACCGATTTCGGACTGGAAACAACAAGTAGAAAAAGTTAGGGTTTGACGAAAACTTGGAAGTTTTGTATTTAAACAACAATGAGGAGTTTCTGAGGATTTCTACAGGCTAAAGGTAAGCCTATTAAATCATTATAAGTTATATTTTACGAATGTGAGCATATTGCAAATCTAGGACTTATTGTTCATGCAATATTTAGATTTCATATAAGAAATGTAGATTTGCATTGCTTTGGGGACAAGTGAAAGTATATGATGATGATATACATGTTAGATATTGATTTGGAATGAGTAATCCGTTTTAGACAAAAATGAAAAATATAAATCTTTACTGCTATGGGATTTCATTGATGGAAATCGATTAAATGGCATCAATTAATAAGCTTTGTGATGTGTCATGTGTCATATGTCAACTAAGGGATCGTAGCCATATTTTCTACGAACATTACATTTAATACATATATGTTAAGTTATTTGGAATCGTAGAATTTATTATATGTATACTTGTGTGGTGTTAGGTTCTGAGACCCTGCGAGAAGGGCCGATTAAACATGAGAATTAGTAGTGGAAATGGTTACCCTTCCCTTAGTAATGAGTAAATTTATATATACACATTATGTAAATAAAATGCATGTGATATTATATGCACGCTTATGTATGAAATAAGTATTTTGAAATGTTGAAATAAAACTTGAAATGAATGTTTTACAAGTGTTTTACTTGGATATTGGGATGATTGATTATTTGGTCTACTTCTTAAAAATGTTTTGATATGTATATATGTTGAAATGGTTACCCTAAATTGTTGAATTGATTTAAAATCATTGTTGAAAATAATTTGTATAAATGAAATGGCCGGAGAGGCTAGAATTTATTTTGTATGATGAATAACCATTGTTATGAAATGATTTATAAATGCATGTATATTGGTGATGAGGTCGGTAAGGCCAGTTATTGTTTATTGGCCAGTGGACTATGTTATTTACTCTATATACAGGGCTGTGAACTATGGACGAACCTATGAGAAGCCATGTAGATTATTATTGTTGTAGTAGGACTGTATAAGGGAGGATAAGCTATAGTAATCCCACTGTGTGCCGTGCACGTATGTACAATTCTAGAGATTCTATGAAATGTCCTGACGGCTTATTAGGGATCTCATAAATTTGACGGGTTACGAGGATAGTCACTTATTTCACCTAGTGACTACTCAGGACCAACATTAGTGAGGTGGGTTTGTTTTTATAAATGCATGCTTTCTAAGAAAATAAATAATTTTTTAAAGCATGATAATGATTTCCTATTTGATAAACTTTTCTTTCATATGGTTGATGCATGAAAAGCACACTAATGGTTACGGATTTTGTCTCAACCAAGGTAGCATGTCGAGGACGTATGGCTAACCCAATTAATCATGTTTTAGAACTAATGCAAACAAGTGAAATGCATTGTATTCATTGATTTACATGAACATGTATATATGTATTTTAAGTACATTGTGAAATAAATCCAAATATCTATATTTGTAAATGACTGTGTATGTATGTATATCGATATGTATGTATTTACTCACTGAGTATAGTTGTATACTCACTCCTCACAATTTTAGCTTTCAAGTTAGGCATGTTTGTCCTAGCCTGTCTAGTAGTGGCAATAAAGAGCTTGAGAAGGTCTTGGTAGGTTTTCTATCTTGACTCACTTATATAATTCAAAGTCCACTGGATATTCATTTTTTTTTTACATGTATTTCCTAGGAGTTATGTAAAGTATTGTATTATAACTGAATATTATGTAAGAAATAAATATTTTGTTCAACCTATATGTAAATGTTTATTTTCTAAATATGTTGTGGATGAATTGATCATGGAGATTAATTCTTTTATAATACTCCCATGAATAAGAGATATATTTACAAACTATTTTCAAGTGTTTACAAGAAGCCTTACAGGCTCTTCTAGTACTTTCTGGATATATGGATTGTAATAGGAAGGTCTATGGCGATTGTCATAGATGGACCCTAGGGTCGAGGTGTGACAATTTTAGTGGTATTAAAGCCCTTGGTTTGAAGGGTGCTTTTGAAAGTTTTGAAAACAGTTGAGATTTTAAGATAGGTTGAACATTGTTTTGAAAATGATTTTTAAATTATCCAGTGGACAATAAGTGAGTTAAGTCATATATATAGATATTTGTTGCTGTAAAGCATGTATGGTCAAACTTTTCTTTACCTGGTAAGTGAAGAGGCATACTTCCTCAGTGTACGGAAGAGGAATGGGTATACCACGGGGAGAATGGTTCCCGATACGGAGTAAGGGTTTCTTGATGACTATTCATTATGATCATTTAGAATATATGACCTTATTTGTTTTCTTGTAGATATATAATGCCATCATGATTTATATTCGGAGATGATATGTTGATTTGATTAAGTCTGAATCTCGACAAAAGAATCGAATTAGTTTCGATTTTAGGTAAGCTGAGTTTGTATAAAGAGATCAAAAATGCTTACATCTTTATTATAAGGATATTTCATTAAGAAATAATGTTGTCCCGAGGTAGAATGAGGAATGATGAAATACAGCAAGGTGCGAGGTTAGACTGAAGGGTGACTACACCCGTTACAGAACCAGTGAGGGGTAATAATAATACATATAAAGAGGATATGAGATGGTGTTAGGTATGTATCAGAACTTAAAAAGAGAATTCATTTCACTTGGCTTACTGTACAAATCAAGATTTAGTATTAAATCTTAAATGAGAATTTAAGGGTTCTCTAAAGATGTATAATGGAGATGAAAGAGAAAAATACATATTAATGAGTTATCTATCTTAGTTGGTTCAGTAATAAATGAAAATGTTGTTGTTTTAAAAGTACTATATGTAAATGACATTTAGGCAGATAAGCCATATTGAAAGGAGTTGTCCAAGATTAGGATAACTTAAGTTGACTAGGCATTTCACTCAAAGTCTACCAAAGAACCAGCCTAAGGTTCAGACTAGAATATTGCTTTGAACTAGGAAGCAGGTTCAAGCAGTGTGATCATAAGTATGGTGTTGATCTTGGATCAGTTCATATATGTTCTTATAAACCCTAGATTTAATAGGTCTTTCATTAATATATATACCAAAGAGAGTAAGAATTGCTCAGTAAAAGTTGTGTTTAGACATTTTAGGGTTATAGTTGGGAATACTGCCTAGGAGGCAAATAATATTATTTTCAATATCGGTGAATTTGATACCATGTTAAGAATGGAATGGTCATCGTAACATTGGGTTTTGGTGGATATGTGAGTTTTGGGGGAATCAGTTAGAGAATACCCCAGTTACAATTAGTTTTCAGATATATTTCCAAAAGAGTTGCTTGGAATACATCTGGAACAAGACTTCAAATCTTAGTATAGACTTTACGCCTAAAACAACCCAACCTATATACCTCCTTATTGTATTGCACTAGTAGAGCTCAAGGAGCTCAAGGTTTAGTTGTAAAAATGGATTTATAAGGGTTTCAATAAACCCAATGTTTTATTTTGGGGTCTACTGTTTGTTAGTAAAGAATAAAGACGGTACCTTGAGGTTGTGTTAATTTTTATCAGTGGAACAAGATGACCACAAAGAATGAGTACTCGATGCCCTGTATAGATTATCTTTTTAATCAATTACAAGCAGTGACTATATTTTCTAAGATCAACGTGATATAAAATTGTTATTAGTTAAGGATTTAGGAGAATAATAGTTATAAGACTACCATTAGAATGAGAAACAAACATTATGAGTTCTTTTAGTTGACGAATTTATTAATTGAAGGAATTTGTTTAGTAAAAGATTGAGAAAAACATGTGTTTTTCTAGTGATATTTCATAAGATATAAATTATAAGTAAAACCAAATATCAATGTTATGATTTGGAGCGATGTTACTGTGTAAGATTGGGTATATAATTATATAATGCGATAATTAAAAGAGTAAAGAATTGAAGTTTTTGTTGATATTATATTTATGTATGTCATGATAATTATCCATGAGTGAGGTTATAAAATAATGTTATTGAATTTTTTTATTGATGCAATCTTGAAATAGTATAGAACTCTATTGAGGACTAATTAATTGATTTTATATGTTGTATTAATATTAGTCAATATGGGTTAAATGATTGGATGATTCCCTTATTCAAGTTATTTGTGGTAACTTGAGTTAATTTCATTGGTATATAAATGTGTATTTGTATTCAAAGAGACCTATGAGGTTGTTTTCAAGTATATGAGTTGGGAAGTATATAAAAATGTTGGAAAATTTTGAAGTATTTTATGTTAAATTACAAGTTGGTTTTATCTAAATTATAGCGGAGAATCCGGCAAAATTTTCTTGGTAAGATGTTAATAAAGTATACATTTCATTCATATCAAAAGTACATTAGTGTCATCTTAAAAATAATTATAGAGACTCATTGTAGGGACTGACATAATTCCTACATATTTAACTACATAAAGTTTTATATTGATTACAGTACGATTAATACTTATAATGGAAATTATTGAAGGTACCTCTAAGGATTTTAAGTCGATAATATATATATATATATAATCATAGTTAAAATGATGATGAAATTTAATCATGGGTTTTGTAACAAGGTTGGGAAATAATTAAGGAGTTGCAAATGAAGTGTCCACATCATGGTATTCCTAATTGACTGCTTCTAGAGACCTTCTATAATAGATTAACTTATTCAGTTGGGATTATTATAAGTATAGCTGCTAGAAGTGCTTTAATTAAGTAAACAAACAGAAGAGGCATATAGGTTGTTAGGAGAAATGATTTGTAATAATTATTAATGGTCAAATAAAAGAGGTATGCTAAAGAGAGTTCCAGGTATGATATAGATGGCATGAGTATGATGAATGCCAATGTTGAGTCTTTGGTTAAAATGTTTGATAAATTTGATAATGTGAATTTTATTCCTAGTTTGAGTATGAATGTTATAGAGATGCTCACATGAATTTTGATTATATGCAAGCAGGACAAACTTAATTTGTTTCAAAACTTTAATGGTCAGCAACCGAATGATTAATATTCCCAATGCATATAATCAGTATAGAAAAATTATCCAAACCACCATGGAAAGAACAAGGTAATCAATTACACAGTACTGGACCTTTCCATTCCCCTGGTTGTTAGCCAAGGCAATCTCAACTAGAAAATAAGCAGCCTTAAGTGATCACAATTGAAAAAATAATAAATACAATCTCAGAGTGATCTTAGAGGTTGGAATAAAAAGGTGACCATATGGCAAATTCGAACAGAAATATGAAAATGCAATAGAGGCAGTTAGCCAATTTTATTTAGTCTCATAGATATATGAAATTATCCAGCAAGATAAAAGTCAAATTTAAAAAAAAAACATTGCAATACTGTCAATTTATGAGGTGGTAAGCAAACTTGGTGAGATAAGTAGTGAAATTGAGGTTAATAAGACCAAAGTGAGTGGTGAAATAGTTCGTGTTATAAGAGAAGGAATAAATATCTCAGTAACCGGGGCGGGAGACCTCAAAGGCCTGAGAAATGAATTTTTGATCAGTGTGCCTATGAAGGACACTAGGCTATAACGTTGTAACTTGATAGTCCAGTTTTAGGTCGATGAGAAGCCGGCGGTAACCAGGTCGAGGGCTGGGTGTTACATTTTGTGCATAAATAGATCTTATAGATGAATTTATCAGTAAGATTTTATGATTGAAAATATTAAAGAACCTCATGAGACCTATCTAGTGAGTATAGGGATAAGTTAAGATCAAGATCTAGAGGTTGCATCATGAGTAGTAAAGGCTGCATATTTTATGCTAAAATAGAGAGGTATGAATTTTGAAAATTTGGCAAAGGTAAGCCATTTTCTCTTCCTTTTGATACGCAAGCATCAGTAAAGGTGGTGGATTTTATGAATCGTATCTTATACCCTTATTTGGATAAGTTTGAGATCAAAATAATTGTTGTTATTCTAACATACCCCAAAATAATGAGAGAACATGCTAAATATTATAGAGTTGAATTTGAAGTAGTGGAAATGGTTTGAGTTAATTTAGAATTTTAACGTGATTATTGAGCATGGTTTAATGAATATTTATAAAGTAAGAGATGCTTCGAATATGAGATCTTTTGATTCTTTAGCATTAGTTCGAGCAGTGTGTATGCCTTTATTGGTAGAAGTGAAGGCTTTGTTTGTAGCCTTAAGTTATGATGATTTCAGAGCCTTGGTGGCTAAATTGTTGTGAGACCATATTGGTGGATTAGATTTATAAAAGATAGATATAAGAAAATAATTAGCCAAGGTAGGAAATAAGTATGCATTATAGAGTTTTAAGGCAGAAATGATATGCATCTATTGATGATTGAAGTTGTATATAATAATAGTTATTCAATTAGTATTAGCATACTCGGTAATAAATATTTTAGAAAGAAATGAACACTTTCATGTCGAGGTTTTAGAAAGTATCACCTTAGAAAGGGGTGATGTGTCTTCAGAATTAAGGAAAGTTGTATCCTTGGTTAAAGTAAGCCTTATGGAATAGTGGAATGTGTAGGCATGGAAGCCTAACTAAATTGAAATTGCCATCAGAGTTGGCAATAAATCATAATGTGTTCCCTGTTTCGAGATTAAAGAAGTACATGCCAAATCCTTAGCACATTTTAGATACACCTCAAGTATGAATAAGAAATTATCTAAATTGCAAGATTTATCCAATGAGAAAATTTGATTGGCAATATCGAATTTTTGAAGAGTAAGACCATTCCTAATATAAAAGATATGTGTAATGGTATACAAATATAGAGGGAATAACTTGAGAATCTAGCATTTCGTACCACAACAAAAAAAATTATATCTTATTTTATAAATGTATTTGCTAAGTAAAATTTTGAGGACAAAATATTTCTAAGGAGGGTAGAATTGTTAAACCCGGTTTTCCAAGCATAAGGATAACATGGTCAATTAATGACATTCAAGTTCTCACATGCATGGTAATGTTTAGTTGACACAATATCGATACTTAGGTGAATTTAAATTAAGATAAATGATATGAATGAAATGAATTTAATATTAAGATTTGGAATTTTGTATAAGTTAAATTTTGGTATGTTGCCCTACGCTAAAACATTCAATGATCTCGCTAGCCGATTAGCGAGCGGGGTCAAAGGGCAGCGCCTATGCGAGTGTCTAGGGTGCGAAGCCCCTAAGAAAAAACTTTTATTTTAAACTTTTGAGAGAAAATGGATCATTGGACAGGAAATATTGATACCTGAGGCCAAGGGTATCAATACATGAAGAATGCAGATCAACACCCACTAAACTGATCGATACTTATAAAGAAAGTATTGATACTTACGAAATAGAAAATTCAAAAATAATTACATGTTTGACTAAATCGATACCAAAGATATCGATCCATGGCAAAACAAAGAGTTGAAAAATATTTATATGTTGAACCAAATCGAGACTTTTTACAAAAGTATCATACATTGAAAAGAATGAATCGATACATAAAGGCAAATATATCAATACTGGAGATCGATGAAATTTCTAAAATAGAATTTTTAAGAAACATATCGATACCTAAACTCATAGTATCGATATCCAATCCAAAAGTATCGATACCTAGTCTAAAAGTATCGATACATAATGCTAATTTAAGTGAAATTCGACAAGCAAATTAGTCTTTTTGTCCACTATTATAAATACCTTAAAGGGGGATTCAACCTCAGAGTTTTCATCATTCATTCATTTCCCTCTCTCTCTCTCTCTCTAAAATCCCTTAGCATTCTTTCCAATTTGTTTGCTAAGTAATTACCCATTCCTCCCATATTAATTTGGTGCCGATTTTAGACTGGAAACAACAAGGAGAAAAAATTAAGGAACGACAAAAACTTAGAAGTTTTGTATTTAAACAACAATAAGGAGTTTCTAAGGATTTCTACAGGCTACAGGTAAGCCTATTAAACCGTTATAAATTATATTTTAAGAATGTGAGCATATTGCAAATCTAGGGCTTATTATTCATGTGAAATTTTTTTAGATTTCATATAGAAAATGCAGATTTATGTTGCTTTGGGGACAAGTGAAAGTATATGATGATGATGTACAAATAGGATATTGTTTTGTAATGAGTAATCCGTTTTGGATGAAAATGTAAAATAGAAATCTTTACTGTCATGGAATTTCATTAATGGAAATAGGTTAAATAGCATCGATTAATAAGCCCAGTGATGTGTCATGTGTTAACTAAAGGATTATAGCCATATTTTCCATGAGCATTACATTTAATGCATATACGTTAAGTTATTTGGAATCGTGAAATTCATTATATGTATGCATGTATGTTGTTAGGTTTCGAAAATCCGCGAGAAGGGCCGATTGAGCATGAGGATCAATAGTAGAAGTGGTTACCCTCCCCTTAGTAATGAGTAAATTTATACATACACATTATATAAATAAAATATATGTGATATTATATATACGCTTGTGTGTGAAATAAGTGTTTTGAAATATTGAAACAAAACTTGAAATGAATGTTTTACAATGATTACTTAGGTATTGAGATGATTAATTATTTGGTCTACTTATTGAAAATGTTTTGATATGTATACATGATAAGTGGCCAAAAAGGCCTGAATTGTTGAAATGATTTAAAATAATTGTTGAAAATGATTTGTATAAATGAAATGGCTAGAGAGGCTAGAATTTATTTTGTATGATGAATAACCATTGTTATGAAATGATTTATAAATGCATGTATATTGGTGATGAGGCCGGTAAGGCCAATAATTGTTTATTGGCTAATGAGCCATGTTATTTATTGTATATACAGGGTTGTAACCTATAGACAGATCTATGAGAAGCAATGTTGATTATTGCTATTGCAGTAGGACTGTATAAGGGAGGATAAGTCATAATAAGTCCACTGTGTGCCTTGCACGTATATGCGATTTTAGAGATGCTATGAAAAGTCCTGACGGCTTAATAAGGATCTCATGGATTTGATGGATTATGATGACAATCGTTTATGTTACCAAGCGACTACTCGGGACCAACATCAGTGAGACGGGCTTGTTTTTATAAATGCATGCTCTCTAAGAAAATAAATAATTTTTCAAAGCATGATAATGATTTCCTATTTGATAAACTTTTATTGCATATGGTTGATGCATGAAAAGCCCATTGATGGTTATAAATTTTGTCCCAATCAAGGTAGCATGTTGAGAATGTATGGCCAGTCCGATTGATCATGTTTTAGAACTAATGCAAACAAATGAAATGCATTATGTTCATTGATTTACATGAACAGGTATATATGTATTTTAAGTACATTGTGAAATAAATTTCAAAATTTGTATTTGTAAATGAATTTGCATATATATATATATATATCAGTATGTATGTATTTACTCACTGAGGATAGTTGTATACTCACCCTATACAATTTTAGCTTTCAAGTTAAGCGCATTAGTCCTAACCAGTCTAGTGGTGGCGATGGAGAGCTTGAGAAACTCTTGGCAGGTTTTTCATCTGGACTCACTTATATAATTCAGAGTCCATTGGATATGCGTTTTTTTTTTTACATGTATTTTTATAGGAGTTATGTAAAGTATTGTATTATAACTAAATGTTATGTAAGAAATAAATATTTTGTTCAACCCATATATAAATGTTTATTTTCTAATATGTTATGGATAAATTAATCACGGCGATCAATTCTTTGATAATACTCCCATGGATAGAAGATACATTTATAAATTGTTTTCAGGTATTTATGTTTTATAGGAAACCTTACAGGCTCTCTTTATACTTTCTGGGTATATAGATTGTATTAGGAAGGTCTATGGCAATTGTTACAGGTAGACCTTAGGGTCGTGGCATGACACATGGAACCCAAGCAGTAAATGTGTAAACACTCCAAATCTTTTCATACAAACTCGACCTACCGAAAATCGAAACTAATTTGATTTTTTCTTTTTCGAGATTCAAGTTCAGCTTAACAATATATCACCTTAATTTGAACAACAAATTTAGAATAATTTAATATGCAGATAAGATTGAATAATTTTATAATTCATTCCTACACTGTATATAATGAGACACCAGATGAGGAACAAGGATATCGAAGAGGTAGCCCCTTATATATGAGTATTCTAGACTTATTACATATACAAGACACTGACACCCTTCAACTACAGTCACTGACTTCTAAATCATGCTCTGATACCACAATTGTAACACCCTATACCCGGAGATGTTACCGGCAAGTGATGGATTCCCACCATTACCCGAAACCTCACTATTAATCTGAATGCATATACAAAATATAAAATCACTTGATAAGACACACTATATATTGGACCTGCAGGCGATAAGCCCAATTATGAAATAAATAAAATTTTCGGTATATTACAACATTTTATATTGTAAAGTACATGATACATTCCAATTACCACCTTATGACATTACTATCTAAACCATGCAAGATTCTCGATGTATAATGAACTCATAAACCCTAATGATTGTATTGTGTACTCCTTGTCTTCTGTTTGTGTCTTAACTGTACTAAATCATTTTTCCTTTTCTTTCTAACTACCCTTTCATCTTTGTCCATCCTACAACACTGAAAGGTGAGGGGAGTGAGTCTTAAAGACCTAGTGAGTGGATAAAATTAAAATAAAAGAATGTAAATGAAGAGTAAGAGTACATGTTTTAAAATATAACATTTCACATTTAATTAAAAATATTCATTTTAAACAATAAAGCATAATAAAATCATTCCATGTCTAAAATTCAATATATGGATGTTCAAATAAAAGTATCTGAACTTGTCAGAAAACTATCTCCAGAGATGCTCACTAGTGCGCAGTTGACGATACCTAAAGACCCACTAACAAGCTATTTCACATTAGTATTTAAAATCATTTAACCCACTCGTTAGCGTTAGCTTGAATAAGTGGGTGCGGTGCCAAACATCAACTTATTCAGCAATAATCCTCTTGGGAAGCTCATACATACTGGTCCATCCCTCATATATCAAACAATCTGTGCATAAATGCACTTATACTAAGCACTTGCACCAAACAATCTCAACACATACAATTTATAAAACATTTTCATCATATGAATCATACAAATAGAAAATTACATTCATTCCACATCAACTCAATCTCAATAACATTTTCATAAATATTTCAAAAACAGTTTATAAATTACTCTTACTCAATGATATCATAAATCATATTCAAAACATATTTAATTTTCATAAATCAATAAAACAAATTAACATACAAATTTTTCGTAAATCAGTAAACCATTTAACATGTAAGCTCGTTCATTTTAAAAACCTTGAAAACAATCCATCTACTCACACTCGTTTTAAATTAATGATAATAATAAAACTATTCATTAGTTTGTAAAACAATAAGTTTTGTAAAATAGTTTAAAAAGATGAAAACAAGTAAGATCCACTCACAAGTTTGCGCTTAACCGTTTCCAACTTGTAATCTCGCTGATAGTTGACTAGGTTGACTATCTACAAATATATATCCTCCCATTAAAATTCATAAACTCATGTATTTACTATATTAATGAATAAATATATCATATCCAATCAATCATTCTCAATAAAAAGTCAACATATTTCGAGCTTCCATTGCCTAATTCGAAAAATCATAATTTTTATCTTACTTATCCTAAACAATATCTATCCGTGATAGGGGTAACTTTATTTTTTTGCTGGTATCGATAAATATTCCTCTCTTATACGTCTAGATTATGTAACTTTTTACAGTATTTCATTTGGATTTCTATATCCAAACTTATACTTAATTAAGCAATATTGTTTCAACTGAATTTTGTAACAAGGTTGTAAGTTTTTTTAATTTTCTGAGAATTCGTTCCTCAACAGAAAATTTTAATTTTTGACTATGTTATTCTTTGTTATTTCTATATTTCATAGCTTTTTACAGATCCTAATTCAGAGTCCTAATGTTTGAGTTATGATTAATTTATCATACACTACGCAGATACACGATAGTGTACGATACCAAATAGGGCATTTATATTTCAAAATTTTCTGCGACTTTGTTCCTACATGAAAATTTTTGATTTTTGAATATATTATTCCCTTCAGTGTATAATTTACAAGAAATTTTACAACGTTAAAAACCGATGTTGGGAACTTTATTTCATTTTAAGTTTTCTGTCCACTACTTTGCATATTTGGCAAACCAAAATATAGCACAAAGCAATCAATTCTAAAATTTACAAAGGATGCATCGTTAATCAAAAAATTCTAAATTTTGTCTAGGTTACTTATAATTATGTGTTTAATTTCCTTAGAATTTTATGGAGTATTAATTGAATGTCTATAACTTATTTTATGAGTCAAATATTAAGCTTAGGTCAGAATTCTAGTAAGTCCAAACTACCGTCTTGCCGATTTTATTTTCCATTTTACAAAATTCTCAAATACAACACGAAACCACCACTTCAAACTGTGCCACACCTATATTACACACTGCCATACACAAATTAAATATTGTGATATACATTATTATGGTTCAAGCATAAGAAAATGCCTTGTATAAAATTTAAAAATTGTACAGGTTCACTTTCCATCAACTCCCACATATTTTACCCAATTCATTAACATAATGTATGTTATGACTACTTAAGCACTCACTCCTTTACAGCTCTTTTAGTCTTTTGGTTATTTATAGGAAATCCTTTTTTATTACAAAGAATTCTACGACTTACAATTGACCCATCACTGTAACAACCCAGCCATTACTATAGTAAAATAAACATATTATTGATATTGTCAAACCACGTAATCTTCTCTCAATTATCCATCTTCCCACAACATGGAGTTTTAAATTATCACTCCAAATATTCACCTATATCTTTTTACTATTTCTCTTAAAATGAACAATAAGGCAATAATAATGAATATATCTACTCATTTATCTCACCCACAGACAGTTTCTTAAACCAAATATTAAACAATATTAATGACATGATATAATATCATTCAAACAACTAGATCATGTAAACGTATTGATTTTCCAATTGCTAAAAATTAATAATGATAATAATAATAATCAAAACAGATGAAAATTCCTATCGCATGAGTATATTATATACCAAAAATGGAAATAGAAAATTACCCGAAACTTCAATGCCTAATTTGCAGAGATGCAACTATCCAAAGATCAAAGCTTCCAACTCACAAAACCCAAATAAATAAATTGAATTCAAACCTTTGTTAGATATTCCCCGAAATGAAACGAAACTCCAACTGCATTTCAGCTCTAATAAAATAGAACAAGCAAAATTCTCTCCTCTTCCCTCCTTTTCGTCTTTGGTTATCTCATACCTCTCTTGATTTTTTTTTACCTTTGCAATTGTCTTTTTGTCTACACATCTTCCCCTCTCAGCTTGGTTTCCCATCTTCCTTATTCTCTTGCCAAAAACTCCTCTCTCTTTCGAATTCATCTTCACTGTTTCTTTCAGCAAATCATTCCCTCTCTAACTCTCATAGTTTCTCTCGGCAAGCTCTCTTCTTTCCTCTCTTCTCTCTCTTCTCTTCATTTTCTCTATTCTTCTCCCTTATTCTCTCCTTTTGTTGGCCAAACAAACTCCCATCCTTTTCTACGTTTTGGGTTTTTAATAGGAATGGCCATATTTTTGGACTCAATTACATTAATGGCCCAACCTAAGTTCACCTTACATCTATGGCCAAAACACACCTTTCATACTCATTTTACCCCTACTTCTTTGTTTCCCTCCTAAAGCAAAGAAATAGATTCAAATCCCCCAAACTCTTCCCAACTACTATATTTTGTCCCTTACCACGTGAAATTTCGTTGAGATATCTATTCCACAAACGGTGTAAACAACAAGAAAATTTCTGCAACTCAGTTCCCTTTGCATAATTAGTAAGTTTTCTTAAACTCATTTATGATTTGGTTTATTAAAATGTGTAAATGTGTGAGTAGTTGAATTTACATCATTTGTAATAGACAATGGGATATGTTGTTAATGGTTTTTGAAATTGGAGAAGACGAAGTTAAAACATCGAGGGGGGACGTTTTAAATTCGTCGATGTTTTAACTTCGTCGAGATTATATAACTGTCTCAACGAAATTCATCGAGATATCTAGCTTTGTATGCATACTGGATATCTCGATGAATTTCGTCGATAGAACATACTGTCTCGACGAATTTCGTCGAGATATCTGTTATACATACTGGATATCTCAACGAATTGCAGCCATTTTATCGAGATATCATTCTCCTCCATGCATACTAGATATCTTTGACGAAATTCATCGAGATTATATAACGGCTTCGATGAATTTCATCGAGATATCATTCTATTCATACATACAGGATATCTCGATGAAATTCATCGAGATTATATGATGGCCTCGATGAATTTCGTCGAGATATTGTTCTACTCGTACTCAAGCATATTGGATATCTCGACGAAATTCATTGAGATCATATTACGGCCTCGATGAATTTCATCGAGATTTCTAGTATACTTATGCATATTAGATATCTCGAAGAAATTCATCAAGATCATATAACTATCTCGATGAATTTCATCGAGATTTCTAGTTTACTCAAGCATATTAGATATTTAGACGAAATTCATCGAGATCATATGACGGACTCGATGAATTTCATCGAGATTTCTAGTATACTCATGCATATTGGATATCTCGACGAAATTCATCAAGATCATATGATGGCCTCGATGAATTTCATCGAGATTTCTAGTATACTCATGCATATTGGATATCTCGACAAAATTCATCGAGATTATATGACGGCCTCGATGAATTTCATCGAGATTTTCAGTATCATGTATCATATGTGGCAGTTGGTTGTTTTCAAAATTTTCTAATGTGTTTCACTATTTTTTTTTTTGCTGTGATGATGATAATATAAATGGCTACACCAAGCAGCAATGTCAGTAGGATATTGAAAACTAGAGAAGAAGACTTTTTTCCTACTGTGGTTACCTCTTTATCTCACTTATGGGTGGTTGAAATGATACGAAAGAAGTTAACTACAGAGCAGTTTAGATTGTTCGCACAATCATGTTTCGAAAAATTTTTGCAGATGAAAAAGCTGGTATTCTCAGGGCAGCTTGTACACAACGTACTTATAAGAGAAGTTGAAATAACTGGGCAGGAGTCAAAATAACAAATGTGGTTCTTAATTTCTGGGTGAGTCATTCGACTTTTGAAGTTTGAGTTTGGGCTTATAACAGGCCTAAATTTTGACAACTACCCAACGCGTAATCCCATTAGAAGAAAGAGAAGGAATACCCATCGACTACGTAATAAGTTCTTCCCCGGGGTGACAGACATTAAGCAATCACAGTTTGACAAGTTATTTGAAGACACGGACTTCAGCACGATTGATGATTAAGATGCCTTAAAGCTGGCCCTTGCTTTCTTTGTGGAGAGGTTTTTGCTTGGGAGAGACAGTCGGACTAAAGTCGACACATTTGTGCTTCAGCTGGTAGATGACTTGAGAAAATTTGAGAGCTATCCTTGGTGAACAGTCTCGTGGGCATTGACATACAAATTCCTTTCACGAGTATTGATTGGGAAGGCTTCGAAATTTAAGAAGCATCACCAGAAGGACATGAAGCACACTTATGAGCGGTACATTCTAGCAGGGCTTCCGATTGCCTTCCAAGTAAGTGTATAACTTGTAATTGATTATATTAGCTATGTTTGGAGGGTTTTTTTCTAACTGAAGTTGTTTTTCAGATATGGATATACGAGGCAATCCCTATCTGCTGAGTAAAATATGGTGAAAAGTCAAATGACGAGTTGCTCGTCTTTGAAGATGAGTAACTAAAAAGAATGCTCGCCATAACGACATCACCAAAACAGTTTTTGTGAATTCAAATGTAAGTTTATTTATGTTAGTTGTGTTATTTATTCTATTTCTTAATTAAGTTAATTTCACAACGGGTATAATGTATAAGTGATATTGTCTTTCTTTGTATAGCCTCTTCTACTCTGTGGGCTAGCGCCCTTGCATGAGCAAAGTTTCCTCCCTTATGTAATGCAGTTACAGTCTATCAAGATAGTACAGAAAGCATACGAAGGCGACATTACATTATCTCTCATTGCACTATCTCCTTAGGGACTTGCACACGAGGCAGGTATTCCTACAAATAACGACGACCTAAAAGTGACTTAGAAAGATGTAAGTACAATTTCATTTTCCCATAACTACGTAGATCGATATCAAGTAATCCCAATCGAAAGTTTGTTCTGTGTATGCAGGTGCCAACACATCGTGATGAGGCAGCACCACCATCAGTTCCTCACTACTTTCCCTTGACCTCACCAGCTCCTCCCTTATATATCGGACCTGAGCACTCGCCTGCTGTACCTTAGCACATTCACATTGAGAAAGTCCTGAAGGCTGTTGATGTTATACAAGCAGATATGGAGGCTCGATTTGCACGTCAAGAAGAATTATTTTGTGCTGAGATGGCTTTGATGTGACAGGAGTTCATACAAGAGATGCAATCATTGAGGAACGAGATGCATGGGTGCTTCCAGGACTTAATTGGTAAAAAACAGGTTAACTTATAAATTTGCTTAAATTTCACAATGATAACACCCTGTGTTATTTTCATAAACCAATATGTCTGTATTATGCAAGATGATGTGGTAGCAGAAAATGAAAACCTCCTTGACGAAGTCATGGAGGTTGCTGCAGACGAAGCCAGTACTACATATGAAGCCACCACTACAGCTCCTACAAATATAGATGATAAATTTACCCCGATCTACGTAGCTGGTTTGGGAGACAGTACAAGAGAGGCACGAATTTAGCCACTTTATTTTTTTACCAAGCAAAAAAGCGAAAACTGAGGACGGTTGGTGAGTCTCGTGCAGTAGACCGGTGGAATGCGTTCATACAATGGATACGTAGTGATGATGCTGAGCCAAAGGAGCTGCGTAAGATGACTGCTAGTCCCTCTTGGTACTTGACCATATTAGAGGGTGACAAGGGTTTATAGTTTAAGGACGATGTAAGTTGAATTTATAAGTTTATTTTATTTTACTTTAAGTTCATTTACTTAACATATTCTAATAAATGAATATTATCCGCTTTACTAGCATAGCAATGCGTATCTTGATTTGTTATGGGAGTAGCAATGCAAGAAGCCAAATGTGATACCACAGCGATAGACGTTGACAGAGATATACGCATACGTGAGTTTCTTAACTTTTATATACATAGTTATATATGTAAGCATTTTATGAATAACTATAACATTTTATACATTAAACAGAGCAATTTTAGAGTGATATGGACGAAGATAGAATATAACGAGGTAAGCAAAGATGACATCAACTAGGGTCACGAAGTTCTGCGATATGTTATGGGAGAGATTTTGCCATCTGGGAACATTGCAGAGGGACCAAGAACTTGGTATGATGTAGACATCGTGTATTTTCCCGTCAATGTGGATTAGAAGCACTGGGTCGTGGCTACAGTTAACTTGTTAGGCCACCGAATCAATGTATATGACTCATATGTAGCAGCAACCAAGGATGGCTACATGGAGTCCTACCTTCAGTGTCTATCTTCTCTTCTGCCATCTTTGTTAAGGCAAAGTGGATTCGACACTGTTAAGTCAAATGTGTCTGTTAACGATTCGCCATTTGCCACTCAGAGATTGCGTAATGGTGTACCACAGCAGGATAGTCACAGAGGTGATTGTGGGGTGTTTGTTTGTAAATTTATAGAGTTTTTGGGACAGGAAAAAATTTTGATTTTGAGGCAATAGATACACCTCGTTTGAGGAAGAATATAGCCCTTAGTTTATGGTTTCAGGATTTGTAAATGTAAATATTTGGACTATTGATAATCATAGTTTATAAATAAATAATGTGGACTATTTAGACTTACATATTTAACAAATTTATAATTCTATGATAATCATTAACATAAATTTTCTATTATTGACAAAATTTTATTAACAACTATTTAGCTCATCCCTAATTTAGACAAGCATACTAGAAATCTCGACGAAATTCCTCGAGGCAGTTATAAAATCTTGATTAAATTCGTCGAGATTTCTAGTATGCACTTTAATAACATGGACATGCATACTGAAAATCTCGACGAATTTCGTCGAGATTATATAACTATCTCGAGGTAATTCGTCAAGATTTCCAATATGCATGTCCACATTATTGAGTATATTAAAAATATCGATGAATCTCGTCAAGACAATTATATAATCTCGATGAAATTCGTCGAGATTTCCAGTATGCACTTTAATAACATGGACATGCATACTGTAAATCTTGACAAATTTCGTCAAGACAGTAATATAATCTCGACGAAATTCGTCGAGATTTCCAGTATACTCAATAATGTGGACATGCATACTATAAATCTCGACGAAATTCCCCGAGACAGTTATAAAATCTCGATTAAATTCTTCGAGATTTCTAGTGTGCACTTTAATAATGTGAACATGTATACTAAAAATCTCGACGAATTTCGTCGAGATTATATAATTGTCTCGAGGAAATTCCTTGAGATTTACAGTACGCATGTCCACATTATTGAGAATTTTGAAAATCTCGACGAATTTCGTTGAGATTATATAACTGTCTCGACGAATTTCTTTGAGATTTTTAGTATGCATATCTAAACAATTGTTGATAAATTTATCTTAATACAATAAAAGTCTAAATTGAACTTATTTAATTTGGATGCAATGGCATGGGATTCTTGCAAGTTTATCAATAATGTCCATATTGATTACACCGAGAACACTTTTTTCGTGGTATATCCTCGCCCTGAGAAGGTCTCTTTTGTTGCCGACATCAGCCTGACTCTGGACGCTGAATAGGCGGCAATAAAATAGATCTTTGCAACTCATTTAGAACAACCCAATCCGACTGATGTCCAACAGGATGGATTAGATCTAAATAAGCGAGAACAATTGTGTTCGCAGCGTAATACTGGGAACACAGATGAACATGTTGAAATCGGACATGTCGGCACGCAGCTAGTGCATGTGCACATAGGAGTTGATCTAAATCAAATTTTCAACACATACATGTCTTGCTGTTTAGATTGACAATAATACCTCTTTCTCCATCCTTCACTTGATATTGAAATCGATCAATAGGCGACACTATCATATTTTTTGCCGCGTTTATCCATTTAGTAATTTTTTCCTGAGCCCATTTTGTGAGGTGGGGTTTCCACTTCGCAAGCTTCATTTTTCCTCTCGTAGAACCACCTTTACATTAAACTCCTTAAATACTCTACCAATAACGTAATGGAAAGTGACGTGCATGGTGTAATATTGCATTAAGACAATCGGCAATGTTGGTTGTCATTATATTGTACCTTCTGACACTGAAATGAGCTCGAGCCCACCTATGACTTCCAACTTCCTCTTTTAAATATGTGGTTTCTTCAGGGTTAATGCGTCTCAACTTTGACATTTTATTATTAAAATCGTTAATACAATATGCTTTTGCGGCAATAAAGTAAGCCTTCATAAATTTATCAGCATCAGTTTTCTTCATTGTATTAAATTTCGCACATACATTTTCTTAAACATGATAACAACAAATCCCATGCGTAGCATTTGGAAATATGGTGTGCACTACTTTTTGAATACTTGTATGTTGATAAAAAATGAATACCAAGTCTTGTACCTCCCCAATAGCTCCTCGCAGCTTCTGCATAAACCACAACTATGAGTCATCATTTTCGTTATCTCCAATACCAAAAGCCAATAGGAATATTTGATTGTTCCCATCTTTACAGGCTGCCACAAATAGTGTTCCACGATATTTTCCTTCTAAAAATGTGCCGTCAACTGCAACCACAGGTCTAATTGAAAATCGAAACCCACTGATACAACCAGCAAAAGCCATAAAAAAAATATTTAAAATGGTTATCAGAATCATTTTCTATATGCATGATAGTGCCAATATTGGTAGACTACAATACATGACAATATAATGGCAATAAATTATATGAATTTGTAAGATCACTACAAATTGAAGTCAATGCTGCTTCTCTAGTACGCCAAGCCTTTACATATGATACAGCCACCCCATATTCATTCCGAATATCCGCTTGAATATTTTTTGGTGTATACAATAGACTACAGTCTGTAAATTTATCTTTTATAAGCTCACTAATAAGTTGAGCACTAGCTTGACGATGTCCATTGGACAATTGGTCCAAAAAACACGTGTGCACCTCATCAATCTGCCTTACCTGAAAGTACATGTTCTCGGACAATAATGTTACCCAGACTTGCCATTTACATCTTTTATCAATACATTTAGCCTCAAAGCGATTCGGTGTAGACCCAAAAATCCTGAACTTAAAGTTTTTTTTCATCGCAAGGAGACTCAAATCCCGACGTAATTTCTCTTTATTTTCATACAATTTTTCGACCACTATTAAACCACCATCCGTAAAACTCAAGAAATAATCAGTTGAGAAAGTCACTGGTGCAGGAATTGGAGGTAAAGACTGAAGCGGATCATAACACGAGAAAGCCGGCTCTTCACAAGCACCAACATTAGGAGGTGATTGATCATTGCAAGCCCTGTGCCTTGAGTCTTCGGGGACATTACTTATGCTAGCTGTTTGAAATGTCTCATCATTATCTAAACCTTGCTCACACCGACCCTCGTAGTAGTTCTATGTTGCATCATTGGTATATCACACCGGTGAGTATGTTGCATTCGTATTGGTAACAGAAAGCATGAAACTGACTTGGTTACTACCACTTGAAGAAACAAATGGATTTGTAAAATTTGTTTGTACTCGTTATATGGATGACTATACATGGTGAACAATGGGCGACTGTGTTGTGGGAGCAACTTCTCTACGATCGAATGTGACAAAAAGAGGCGTAAACCCCCCAAATGTAGATACTTAGCTGTTAACTCCAACGAAGAAGGCAACATCTCTATCATTATCTATATCGGACGAACCTAAATTAAATAATATTGAAGGTAAACAATGTCTATATATTACTCTTGTTTTAATATTGAACTCGGCTGGATTTACCCAGAGTAAAGAATACAACTGATTGATGAGTTCTACATACTTTACATTCTGATCAACGGATAAACCGAAGGTTTTGCTGCCATTATAGACCTCGTTGCCATCTGTTGAACTTTCCCACGACCCTCCGGAGACAACCAATAAGTAAACGTTTGCCATCTATATGCAAAAAATATAACAATTATCATGAATACATATTTTAAAAACAAAGATCACGAAATTACATTGCCCCTCGACGAATTTCATCTTCCCTCGATGAATTTCATTACCCCTCGACTAAAAATCGTCAAGGAGAGATAAAAACGTCGAGGGAGACAAAAACGTGGAAGGAAAACAAAAAACTTCGAGGAGCGATAAAATTCATCGAGATGACATAATTTCTCACCTTCTTCAATATATCAATGAGTATTTTTGTGTTGGAAACCAGCATATCACATTCAAAATGAAATAAAATTGATCTAATAATAATTATTAAGCTCTAACGTGCATTAACTTAGAAAACCAAAATCAATTTTGACAACATAAAATGGATCTAAGAAAGCATAGTACTAACCTATACTTGTTCAATAACAATGTAGCATTTGTTTTGTTTTATTTTAGTCACTCTACTCCAGTCATCGTAATCGAAACTGGTTTGAATGCTTGCATAAACTTCGTTGATAATTTATCAATGTGATTGCCCAACAATAATCTTGATTCGCATCTACTATTCTTGTCTCCAAAACATGCAACAGTTAATATAAACACAAATAAATGGAAAAAGCAGGGGTAAAATGGGTATGAAATGTGTATTTTGGCCATAGATGTAAGGTGAACTTAGGTTGGGCCATTAATGTAATTGGGCCCAAAAATATGACCATTCTTGTTAAAAACCCCTACGTTTTTCTCCTCTCTTCTACCCCTTTCTGGAACTTGTTAATCTTATCTTTTAAGAAGACAAAATGCTAAAATAAAGTAAAAAAACTTATTTTATTTATTTACAACACATGGCGGCAATATAATCTAATTTTACATGAATTTTTTTTTTTCTAAACTCCATTTGCCATTTCTAAATGCACCCTTAACTTGAAATTGAGCTTAAATTTTACACTTAAATATGGGCTTGAATTTGGGTTAATTTAGAATTTAAATTTGGACTAAATTTTATTTTTATTTATTTTTATTATATATATTTTTTTTAATTTTCTACAACACCAACACTTAATAAAATTAATACCTTATCTATTTAATAAAATCTTGGAACATCAATATTAATCACATACTTGGATATATTTTATATTTTATGCCTCAATTTCGGATTTTACAGATGAGCCACAAGAGCAACCAACTGATGAGCCCGCACTTCAAGTAGAAATTGAATAACCAACACCAAACCTTGTGCTTGAAACCGCAGCATCAACTCCTTCCTTACTTTAAGCAGCATCGGACTTTCATTCACTTCCCTCCTTAACATCGTTGATCATTTTGGAAGACATCCGTGCCAAAATGAAAGTCATTAAAGAGCAAGTCGACATGGCAATGACCAGCTTCGATGAACAACTCACAGGATTGGAAACCATGATGGCCACTCGGATTCACAAGATGGAATAGCATCTTGCATGGGGTGACCATGGCATAATACAGCTCGGCCGGTTCAGACTCGAGTTTTGCAAAGAAACTCAACGCTTTATGTAGAGCCTAGCTAAAGAAGCAACACAAGCACTTCCACCATGATATCGTGGACCCACGGCCACTTCATTAGCACCCCCAACCACCTCTACCTAACTACCAATCTCCTACGCCTCACAGCTGAGCTCGTTTCATCCTGTTGACTTAAATGTCAACAACGACATCTCTGATGAGATATTAGGGACTTTATAGCTATGTTTTGTGTTGTTTCTTTTTAACTTAGGTGTGTTTTTTTTCTATTTTGACTGTTAAATGGCTATTGCCTTGTTATTTGTACTCATGCCTTGTCTTGATAATTTTAGTGCTTAATGAACATCCTCACTTGCATGAATGAATGGACAAATGATATAGATCTATACGTAAAAAGTATGTGTTTGAAAATAAAAGAAAATTTTGAGAAGTATTGTGGTGATGATGATAGGACAAATATTATGATTGTAATTGCAATTGTGTTGGATTCTAGATATAAGAAGTATGTGGCTAATTTTTTTTACACGAGACTTTTTAGTAATGATAGTGCAAAGGTGCAAGAGAAATGTGCAAATTTGAAGGGTGTCTTGCAACATTTTTGTTTGGATTTTATTAAGGTGGTTGTAAAAGTTGTGAACCAAGTCATTTATCTCAAAGCTTAAATGTGGTAGAAGATAGTGGCGGTGTAGGTGGCAATAATGATGACATACAGATTCAAGATGAATTGATGAGGCTCATAAGAGAAGAAGAAGAAGTGAAGCCTAAATCAGAGTTGGAAAAGTATTTTAAAAAAGCTTGTGAAGATGGTGAAAAAAATCTTGATATCTTAGCTTACTGAAAAGTAATAGGTTCAAATATAAGGTTCTTTCTCACATTGCAAGGGATGTTTTGGGATTTTCATGTTCACTGTTGCCTTAGAGTAAGCTTTTAGTACATCAGGTCGTACTTGATCCATTTTGAAATTACTTAACTTCAAAAGTTATACAATCATTTGTGCTCATGATTGGTTACGGATTGCATCAATGCCAATAAATATTGAAGAATTGATGGAAGATGCATAAAGATATAATTCTAGTAAGATTAATTATGTAATTTCAGTTTCGATAATTTTACATTGTTACTTTAGTTTTATTGTAACCTAACTTATGCATATATTTTTTTTATTTGTAACACATATGAGTGTGGTAACAAGTATAGAATATGTGAACGAAAACGACTTTGAAATTTAAAAAGTGAGTGATAAACAACTTAAATTATTTGCTTGTAACATTGCTTGCATTAATTGTTGAAATAAATATAATATTTATAAATTTTAGTTGTTAATACTTGATATTGCTGGTGGTGTTGGTTTTGCTGTTGCTGTTGTTGTTGATATTGCTGGAGTTGTTGCCACTTTTGGGTCTTGATATTGCAGTTGATATTGCTGAATTTTTTACTGGTTGCCAGCTTACAGTTACTGCTATATTGCCTGTGGCTGGATTGCTGCTGCTGTTCCATTGTCATGCATTGTTCTTTTGAATTCATTATTTACATACTAGAATAGATGATTGTATAATTTAAGTTGGTCGTGCTGGGAGCTGCTGCTGGGACATAAAAACATTTTAATTTTTAATATTTCAATTTTTGCATTTGAGAAATAGGATGCAGTTTTTCCATTTGGGAATATCGCAATTACAGATTTCAAGTTTGTGTTCTTGTAGGTTTAAATTAAGTATGTGGATTCTATTATCATATAGCGTGAAATTGGAATAGATTTGGCTCTTAACTTGTAGTGTATACATAAAATACTCACACAAGCATCGCTTTGAGTTTAAATAAATATTTAACGGTGCAAGTTTTAGTTGAACGTGACTGGAAGTAAACTACTGAAACGTTAAAGCATATAAAGACTCTTCATAGAATTTTTAGGACCATTCAAGGTATGTATCTATGGTATTATTATTTTTCTTGTTAGGAGATATACTTCTCATGATGCATTTTTTTTTTCCCTTTTTATTGACTTCTCAGGAAGCTGCTGCTGGAAGCCTTGTAAATAACATAAATTTCTTCTCATCAAGTAGGTCCACTCTTTGCTATTCAATATAACATAAATTTTGTTAATAACTAAGTAATAATAGTGCATGTTAGTCAAGAACTACCAATTTTTGTTTTTTTACTTTCTCCGAAAACATCATGAAAGCATAGAAAATTAGATTAGAATAACAAGATATGCATGGCCCTCTCAAGTGATTATAGGGCATGTTAGTCAAGAACTTGATTTTAAATATATATATATATATATATATATATAAAAGTGCATTTGTTTCCCCACCCATCAATTTGCGCAAAAAGACTTTCCATCTTCATAAATACAATTCCACATGTTTAGGGCATTGATGATTTTATTGAAAATAAAAACAAACCAATAATAGATTATATATCTCCAACTTTTCTTGGAGAACTAATACAAGTTGAAGTTGGGTTTATACTTACAGTCCTCAAGTAGTTTTAACATATTATATTCATCATTTTTGTATCAACAGAGATTAGCCAATCTCAATAATATTAGGACCTTTACAATATATATATATATATATATATATGATTTGCTGAAAAGATTGAAGAAATTAAAATAATTAATAAACAAGATACTTTAGAATATAATAAAAACAAACCAAAATCAAAAGTTAAATTTTGATTCTAAAGTTTAAAAATTAAATTTATTTAGAGTAGCCTTGGTTACGAGCGAAATCAGAATCTGTTTTACTTATCCTTAATTTTGTCTGTTCTTCGAAGATAACAATCTGATTAGAAACGATTTCATAAGACACTTTATTATTGCCAAGAAAGACTCTTGATGACTGCTTAGGAGAATGACATGCTGATGTTGGTCAGTCCTTCTAACCTGGAAGTAACTTGGGTACGGAGAATACCATAACTCAACAAAAATTATTAAAAAATTAAAAAAAAAAATATGTACGTAAGTTTATCCTGGCCCTACCCTTTAAAAATATGCTATCATAAGCTTTTACAAAAGTGCAAGGGCACTTGCGTGTCCAAATCCACCTCAATTTAAAGGTTATTTATTCCGCATGAATCTCAATGCACGTGTGTGAGTTTCTGAGTGTTACTATTCTCTATAACATATATTTAGTTACTTTCAGTTAAAAAAAAAAATTATGAATTTAAATAAATTCATAAATTCTTTCTGGCCACAGCTAGCAGTAGCAGCAGATGTGAATGTACTTGGGAAGGAAAAAAGAATTTGAGGTCAAGACTCAGGCGGAGGAATGGCGTGGACGACGTTGTTTTCAGTTTATCTTTAGTAGATCAGACTCAGCTATCAACCTATTAAAGCGCCAATCGACTTCTGATGTAATGTCCATTTTGTCCTTTCTGGTAATATTTGGCCTCCTGCTTGTCGCCAGATGATTGGCTGGCTGGTTGTCTTTGGATAACCATAGCCATCCATCAGTATCACACAGAACAGAAGATCCATAGAATATACCATTTTTCTCGTCATCTAATATCTCTTCAGTTCTTAAAGAAATATCAAATTCTATAAATTTTGTGCTGAGTTTGGGGTTTAGGGACAAATTTGTAATTTTTCTTATTATATTGTCAAAATTAACAGAAAATTTTAAAAATAACATAAAATTGGTAAATATACATAGCTAATATTAAGTATATAAATTTTATATTATAATGTCATGATAATTTTTAAGTATACATTAGATATTAAATAATTGTTACAAATTAGAAATACACAAGCCACTACCATTTAAGACCAATTTTCAAGCGTTTGGTTATCAGCCTAGCCTGTCCTCGGCTGTCAAAATATTCAGCCATATTTGGATGACAATTTTGTGTATGGGTATAAATGTTAAATTATTATTATTATTATTATTAAATCCTTCATATTCATTATTTCTAGTTTGAACTGATATTCTAGTTTGTCTTGCTTGCCTTGAATAATCTCTAATAACAAACTCTCTAACATCAATAGAAGCCAATATCTCTGTTCATTTAGTGCCAACAGAGGCAGTTCTAGCACTACTTTCTTCAATCTGTAGCTAATTCTCTATCTTGTAAGCCCATAAGAAAACAAGAAGGCAGCAAGTTATCAATGAAAAATTACACAGAATAATGGCTTGGCCTCGGATAGAACTTCGTTCCAGAATCACTGAAAGGGGTTCATTGCATTATCACTTTAGTGAAACAAAACATTAGCATACATGTGAACACAATAACAAGGATATAAATAAAAGATCTTGCAACAACTTAATTAAAATGAGTGAACATTCTATAAGAAATAGATTCAAAGACATTCCTAGCCCTGCTCTGCATGTAATTGATAATATTCTATAAGTGAATGTATGAAAACAAAAATTGCAACATGTTTTACTAAAATTAAAGCATATAATTACTTCATTATGACCATCTATCACAGACTCAAAACTATTTCACCAAATTATTAGTATCACAGACAATCTTCATTGAGGGGAGCATAATTGCAGCCACTGGATTATTCTATAGTCTGTCACCTTCATCAGTAATTAGCCTAAGGCATCAACATGAAGTTTACCATGGTGACCACTTACCACAACTGTGGGTTTCTCCGTTGGTTCTAGTGAGATATGAAACAACATACATTTAGGCTTCAGTTTCATATCCTGAGCACGATGTAATTGTATATCAGCTAAAAGTTATATCTCCTACTAAAGAATATTCACAACCAAAGGTATAAAGCACTGTGGTTAGGTGCTCAGCAAGTAAGCATAAGAAAGTTCAGTTAAAGTGCATGTGAATAATAATATGAGGCATCGAGCTATCACCTATGTTATATACCATACATTTTTCTGCCCGCTGAGAGCTTCTACCTTTGGCACTCAGGCATCCTTTGCTTTCAAAATTTTCAACTGTTCATCAACATTTTTCCCTTTCTCTAAACCAACATGCACGGTTATCAATTTACGGTGTTTAATTCCATCATCAGTCTTCACACAGACGTCATTCTGGAAAACTAAGAAACAGATTATCTATTCACATAAGCTTCAAACTCTCTTTTCAGAGTAAAAATCAAACAGAAAACAGTTTCCATTTTATTGTTCAAGGGAATACGAAAAAAAACACAGTTAAAGAATTCACATTGTATCACTACTAGCTACATGCATTGGTTTACTTTTTTAAATATAAGTCAAATAACTACCGTAACCCATCAGAATTGTAACAGACAAGAAAATCAGAGAGAACGAGCCTTACCTCTTCATGGACCAAAACCACATCAGCCCAGAAATTTCTTGTGGTCATCAGGAACTACCTAAACCAAATCTGTAAACAAGATTCACTCACTCTTAAAGTTCAAAAATTTACAACAGCAGAAGCATAGTTCTTATTGCTAAAACACAATAATCCATAAAATGTAATACCAAAATACTAACACTCGTCAAACATAATATCATACATTAATTGACCAAGGAATCATATATATATCAAACAGACCAAACTATTTTGGACGGAATAATAAAGAATCAAACCGATCAAACACAACATAGAAATTTCAAACCCTTACAATCATACACGAGAACCCTTTACCAACCAACAACAAATCCGGGAGCTAGGCAATTCCATCAAAGATCCATACTAACCAACCCCAAGCTTTCAATTGCCAGCAAATCACCAAAGATAACACTATTTAAAACCCATATGCAATCACACAAGCAAGAAGGATTGTCCACTTTTCTGAGCTTCTACTTGAGCACGGATAAAAGTTGCAATAGGCAATCAATGAATTGGAATAAATTAAAGATATGCATTAACAATAATCACAATGCATAACAATGTCATTCAAAATTCAGGTTACCTCATGTTATAAAATGAGAACGCAGCATCTTAAAAGAAGAAAAAAAGACAAATTACAATTTACAACCATACAGCAGATCCATGAGGAACTCCGTAGGACTCAAAAGTTGGAGCAGCATCATAAATGAAACCCTTATATCAGTCCCTTTAATTGCATTAAACTTAACCCTTATATTCTCCTCCGTTGTAGATGCATTCTCTGTGAGGAAAAATTTCGAAGATAATCATTTTAGACGATGTTTATCGATACGACGAACCCTAACTTAGTTTTATGAATCGGTCTAATTTAAGGTTATTTTGACAATTTTACCTTCGGAATTAAAAATATGTTACAGTAACTCCGCTACAGTTTTCGTGCTACAGTATATAATCTCTAAATTCTCAAATCTAAAATTATCACACCTTAAATCTACAGTACCCGTGTTTTGTGTATATATATATATATATAATTTTTTTATTCTAATTTTTTTATTTTTTATTTTACAACTTAATTAATATTTTATAAAATAAAATTTACTTGTTATTATTTTTTATAAAAAGAAAATATTTTCAAATATAATATATTTATTATGTAAATATATTACAATTATTGTAAAAATTTTAAAAATA
>JAXCLQ010071247.1:0-12470 GCA_035584115.1 Cedrela odorata
CCCAAATACATATATTGATCATCTACTTTAAATCTTTTCGTATCTTTACAACTTTTTTTCAAGATTGTTCAATGCATGTTCGATCTATTTCCCACAAGAGAGATGTAATTATCCATGAAACACGGCGACAAATTATATTTATTTATAAACTATATAAGAAATAAATAAAATCTTATGGGTATATATGATAACTCAGATGAGTAATGACATACCATACAATTATATGGTTTCCATATATGAAAACATGTATAAGGATTCAGCAATATACTTTCAATATTTTGAACAGTACTACATTTGGTTTAGACAACAGTTGCAATTAATTATTGGACAAAATCAGACAAATTTATGTTTCAAGCTTACCTTATGAGAAATTAGTAAAGACTCCACCTTATATATATATATATATATATATATACATATACATATACCATTTAGTTATATAACACTTTGAGCTGTTATATTGTATTTGTGTTTCGAAGAATGTTGTTAGACGAACAAAACTTTTTAGCTTTCTTATGTTTGTGATTTGAACGCAATCTTACGCCCTATCGCACCTTCAATAGTAATGTATACAGTTTTCAATCTTATACTTCCGAATGTGGTTGAAGATGCATGAAACTCGGGCCAAATTTCTAATTATTTTGACATTGATGATACAGAGCACATGAGAATAATTTCTCAAAACTACGAATGAGGAAGACTAGGAATTTAAAAACTTATTTAAAGATTTTGAAGATAATTTGTGTTTAGCCATAATTGTCAGAGGAGATCATCTACTACATCAAAGTTACATCCATGACAATTTCTGGTTTCGTGTGTGAAGGAAAGCTGAAAAGCTGCTCCAGTTAAGCTCCAGCTCAGGCAGTTCATTAAAGCTTTGAATCAACTTTAACTTAGTTCGTTTAGCTCAGCTTCAGCTTAGTCTATTTTAGTCGTTACAATTCTGTTCACAGGTTGTTAGTTTGACAGCTAAGCACTCTTAGCTCAAGCAGAATTAGCTTCCGTGAATATAAGAAACTGTTAGAAGATATTATCTTTGTTAATCTTCATTGTGCAGATGAATATAAATACTGGTTGTAAGGCTCTGTTTTAGTTAACGAAAAATACATAAAGAAATTAAGTGCAGTGAAATATTTTATTTTCTTTTCTTAACATCCAAACATCTTGATTCTTTATATGGTATCAAAGCTCTAGGTAAAATGGTCAATGCAAATCTCACCTACTCAAATTTTATAGCGAATACATCTTTTTCATTTGTTGTTCCTATTAAGCTTGATGGAGTGAATTACTTGATGTGAAAATAGCAAATTCTCCCGTCGATCCGAGGAAATGGTTTGGAGGATTTCATCAATGGTGAAAGAATGGCACCTGAAAGATTTCTATCTACTGATTCAGATGATCAGATGATGCAAAATCCAGAGTTCATAATATGGAGAAGACAAAATCAGCTTTTTCTTGGTCGGTTACTCTCATTAATGAGTAAGTCAATTCTAAGTCTAGTTATTTGATGTAAAACTTCGTATGAAGTATGGAATTCACTGGAGAAACAATTTGGATCTCAATCAAAGGCTAAAGCACTACAATTAAGACTTCAATAGCAATCTCTAAAAAAGAAATCAATAACAATTTCATAATATTTTCTCAAGATGAAAAGCTTAGCGGATAATCTTGCTGTTGCAGGTATTCCAATTTCAGATGATGATTTTGTATTGTATATGCTTGCTAGATTAGGATCTGATTATAATTCTGTGGCGGTTCATATAACTAGAAAAGGTGAAAATGTAAACGTACATAAAATGTATTCAACATTGCTAACACATGAGTGTAGATTAGAACAGCAAAACTCAGCTTTATTTGCATAAATTCAAGAAAATTATGCACAAGCAAAGAACTATCAAAGGAAGATTGAAGGAAAGAGTGGATATAACATTAATCAAAACGTGTACATACAACAAGGATTTCAGAATTATATGCAAGGATAACAAGGATTTCAAAATCAAAACTTTAGCAATCAAGGTAAAGGCAATCCTAGCTTCAAAGGATTTCAAGGAGGCAGAGGATATCAAATTGTAAGATCATACAGTGGCCAAGGAAATAATAAACCAACTTGTCAAATATGCCTCGAAATTGGTCATGTTGCTACTGGTTGTTTCCAGAGATTCAACAAGGAATATATACCAACACCACCACATAACCAATTTCCTCAATCAAATTACCGACAGGCCTATTTAAAACAGTTTAACTATCAAGCACCAAAAGTAGCATACATGGCAAATGCAAAAGGTGTAGCTAATAAAGGTTGATTCATTGACAGTGGAGCAACACATCACTTGACTAATGACACTCAAAATATGGATAATCTTGAAGATTTCGGAGGTATGGATAAACTAATAATTAGAAATTGAGAAGGTTTACCAATTTATCATATTGGCATAAAAACCTTAATGTTAAAATCTTCATCTGATTCTTCCAAAAGTCACAGAATCCTCTTCAAAGATATATTATGTGTTCTAAACATAACAAAAAATTTAATCAGTATTTCAAAGCTATTATCTGATAACATTGATCTCATTGTTGAATTTTGTGAAAATGCTTGTTTTATCAAGGACAAGAAGAAGGGAATGTTGCTATTGAAAGGGGTGGCTACGAAAGGTCTATATAGATTGTTGTTATCTTCTTCAAATATCAGTCATTCAATCACTGCAAATAAAAATCTTGTGCCTCAATCTCTGCTTTCAATGCTTCCTGTTGGTGTATCTAATTCCTTTTCTTGTTTTACAAATTCAATAAAACCAATTGAGGTTGTTAATAATGAGAGTCAGCATGAAAATCAAACACAAAAAGCAGTCTGTACTTGGAAAAATCCAGAAGTTTCTATAAATTCTCTATTTATTTTGCTTCAAAGACTTGGACATCCATGTACCAAGACCTTAAGAAGTATATTACAAATTTGTAATCTTCATGATCAAATGAATAAAGTGCAACACATGCCTTTTTTGTGATTCATGTCAGTATGGTAAAAACCATATATTGCATTTTCCAGTAACCTCTGTCAAAACAAAAGCTCCTCTTGAACTCATATATGCTAACTTATGGGGTCCCTCTTTTGTAGTTTCCAGAGATGGCTTCAAGTATTATGTTAGTTTTGTGGACGACTTCACTAGATATACATGGATATTCCCTTTAAAACTCAAATCAGACGCTTTAGAAGTGTTTAAGGTGTTCAAATTATAGGTTGAGAAATAGTTGTCTAGGCCAATAAAATGCATTCATACTGATGAAAAATGAGAGTTTATAGCCTTTGTACCATATCTGAAACAAAATGGAATCCTTTATAACTATTCTTGCCCTTATACACATCATCAAAATGGAGTGGTGGAGAAAAAACATAGGCACATTGTTGAACTAGGCCTAACACTGCTAGCACAAGCTTACCTGCCCTTCAAATATTGGTGGGATGCATTTTATACATCAACCTATCTCATAAATCGATTACCAAGTGAAACCTTAAACCATAAATTACCATTTGAGTTAATCTTTGATCATATACTAGATTATTCCTTCTTAAAGGTTTTTGGGTGCTCCTGTTTTCCCTTTATCAAATGCTACAACAAACATAAACGTGATTTTCGATCTGTTAAGTGTATATTTATAGGATATAGCCCTCTTCACAAAGGTTATAAGTGCCTGCAAATGTCTCCAAGCAAGGTTTATGTTGTAAGACATGTAATTTTTGATGAAAATTCTTTTCCCTTTTCTGAAAAATCTAGTTGTCATTTCTCTAATACATCATCTCCTTTCTTTTCATCTGTCATCTCTTCCATACCACTTGTTCACAGCTTTCCAACTTCAAACAACAATTCTTCTCCTTCACAGCCACTCCCTGCCATAACTTCAGCAGCTTCTCAAGTATCTTTTTATGCCAACTCTCCTTTATTACATTCTGATGCCAATTGTGTTCCTGCTTCACAAGTAACCGAATCCAATCAGCTACAAAATCGACATTCTATGGTGATATGAGCAAAGAATGGAATATTCAAGCCAAAGATGTTTCATATTTAGTACAATATCACTACTTCAACTTCTGTCAAAGAAGCTATAAATATTCCTGAATTGTCAGCTGCAATGAAAACTGAGTTTGATGCATTATAACATAACCAAACTTGGACTTTAGTTCCACCTTCCTCAGATATCAAAGTAGTAGGCTACAAATGGGTTTTCAGAGTCAAATACAACATAGATAAGTCAGTAACTAACTATAAAGTATGGTTAGTAGCTAAAAGATTTCATCAAACTCTTAGAATTGATTTTGGCAACACCTTTAGTCTTGTGGTAAAGGCATCTACTGTCAAAATAATGCTGAGTACTACAGTTATGAAAAGGTGGAATATCAGACAAATTGACATCAATAATGCATTTCTTAATGGAAACCTAACTAAGGATGTTTTCATGTGTCAGCCTGAAGGGTTCACCAACTTAGAATTTCCTCACTACATTTGCAAACTCAAGAAAGCTTTATATGGCCTCAAATAAGCCCCAAGAGCTTGGTATGATAAGCTCCGAAATGCATTGCTTCTATGGGGATTTCTTAACTTAAAAGCCGACATATCCTTGTTCTTTAAACACACCTCAACTGATATTTTGTTAGTATTGGTTTATGTGGATGATATTTTGATAATAAGGTCTTATTCCAATCAAATCGAGTCATGCATTAAACACCTTAATGCTTCCTTTACTTTAAAAGATTTTGGCAGCTTTGATTACTTTATTGGAATTGAAGTGCTTCACAACAAAGAAGGTCTGCACTTATCTCAAACAAAATACATTAAAGATCTGTTACTCAAAGCAAATATGGCTGAATGCAGTAGCTGTGATACTCTAATGCTTTCTAGTTAAAAGATCACCAAGAATCTAGGAATGAATTCTCTTATCCTTCCCTATACAGAAGTCTTATAGGCAACCTACAATATGTTATAATTACCAGGCCAGACATTTCTTATGTTGTGAATAGGCTTAGTCAGTTCTAATGTAAGCCTATTGATATTCACTGAATGGCTTGTAAAAGACTGCAGCGATATCTTCAAGGCTCCAGCCATTTTGGCCTTCAATTCTTCAAAGAAGGAAGACATGAACTAAATGCATTTTCTGACACAGATTGGGGATGTGATTTGGAAGATAGAAGATCAGTTGCTGCATATTATGTATCTCTTGGAAACAATTTGGTACCCTAGTCTTCAAAGAAATAACATGTCGTGGCAAGATCCTTTATTGAATTTGAACACTGAGCTTTAGCTGTTGCTTCTTCTGAATTGGCATAGATTCATTCGTTATTGCATGAAATTTAGTTGCTCCCCTCTAATTCTCCTGTCCTCTGGTGTGATAATTTAAGTGCAACATCATTGGCTCAAAATCTAGTTTTTCACTCTAGAATCAAACACATTAAACTTGATATTCATTACGTTCGTGACAGAGTTCTTAACAAGCTTCTGGATATAAGATTTGTTCCCAGTAATGAACAAATTATTGACAGTCTAACTAAGCCCCTGCCTCTTCCTAAATTTGTTTATTTTCGATCCAAGCTAAATGTTCTGCCACGACCGTTTAGCTTCAGGGGGGATGTGAAAGAAAGCTAAAAAGCTGCTCTAGCTAAGCTCCAGCTTAGGCAATTCGTTAAAGCTTTGAATCAACTTCAACTTAGATCGTTCAGCTCAGCTTCAGCTTAGTCTGTTTTAATCGTTATAATTATGTTCACAAGTTGTTAGTTTGACAGTTAAGCACTCTTAGCTCAAGCAGAATTAGCTTCCGTGACTCTAGGAAACTGTTAAAAGATATTATCTTTGTTATTCTTCACTGTACAGATGAATATAAATACTGGTTGTAACGCTCTGTTTTCGTTAATGAAAAACACAAAAAGAAATTCAGCACAGAGAAATATTTTCTTTTCTTTTCTTAACATCTAAACATCTTGATTCTTCATATCGTGGGCAGAAACTTCCTATAATTTGGAGAAGTAATTTACCCATATAGGGAAAATGAATACAAAATACTAATATATACAAAACATGTTTATGCTTCCAAGTATATTATTAATTCTTTCACTAAAAAATGAACTTGTTGCTGTAAAAATAGCTCAGTGATCTCAAGAGTAAAGTTGTTGATTCAACCAAAATTGGTGTTTGGCGCAGATGAGCAGACTCTAGACGGGAAACTATTTGGTCTGAAATGATAGTTTGTGTAGCTGCAGGGGATCAACCTCTACCGGGGCCCTAGTAACAGCACATTGAGTAGTTGTCGTCTTTGGGAAAGTTATGACATCCCTGATGGAATTGGTGCGATAGAAAGTTGTATGAATTTAGTTCATAAATGATAATATTCTCGGTTTTATCATTGGTTTAAGTAATATTAACACGTGATATAGTTAATAATAAATAATTTATATTATATTATAATATTTTTCATTTATTTCGTAAAATATAAAATTAATTTATAAATTTTATTAAAATAAAATTTAAATCGTTTATTATTAATTATAATAAGTATTAATATTTATTTAAAAGTTAAGAATAGAAAAGAGTTGGAGAAAATAATGATCCTTAATTCATTCATAACTTATGAATGTTTATTAAATAAATTGATAGTTGTAATTGTAGTAGAGACTTTATTCTTCTATTAAACGTCAAAACATTATTCATCATAAATCCATCTCCCATATTCAAAAATGTTAAGCAATAGATTGTCTCTTCGTTACAAGAAACTAGTGTTATTAAACTCAGACCGGCCTGGCGGTCCAACCGGTTGACCCGGTGACCCGATGCTTAACCTAGGTCTGTTCGAGATTTGAATTGTTTAATGATTAAACTCAGATAAATCCATTATAAACCAGCAGTTTAAGTAGAAACCCGGTTAGCCGGACGGTTTTGTGTAACCCGGCTGGGTTAAAAAATAATAACTTAAAACTCTAAATTAACATTTTGTTTTGAGTTATAGCTAATGGGTGTTAATGTAATTTGACAAAATAAAAAATTAAAAAAATCTAAAAAAAATCATAAATCACTAATCCCCTCCTTCTTCAACATTACTAGTTCAGCAAAATCCCATTTCTTTTCATTTGTGTCTGTTTACCGCTTCTTTAACCTTTTTTCCTCAAATCACCTTCATGTTCATAGGCTCCACCAAATAGTTGTAGATAAATATTTTATACTTTTTATTAGATATTTTCATGTATTTTGATAATTATATAATTTAAAATGTGATGCGGTAGTTTCGATTAATTTGATTCATACTATATTTTTAACATTTCAAGATTGGTTTGGAATAATAGTATATTTTAACTTTTCATGTTCAATTTGTTTGATTCATCCTCTGTTTTTTTTTTTTTTCTTATCATTCACTCCTGACAAACACCCAATTACTTTCTTCTCTGTCTCTTTCCCCATTACTTTCTTCTCTGTCTCTTTCTCTCTCTATTAATCCTTGTACTTTTATTCTTTGTCTTATAAAATATTGGAAACATCGATAAATCCCATAAAATAGCTTATTTTTATTCTTCTTTTGTTTGTTGTTCTTCTTCTTATGAAAAAAGAATGGCAACAACTATGTTTTCCTCCATATCTTCGTTTGATAATTATAAATTTTTTTAGTTTCTTTTCAATCGTTCTAAATTGCACAGCTCCAAAATTTTAGATGCCAAACTTCCAGGAGTCAAATTCTAGATCTCCCCACTTTAAAATATTTTTTACTGACTCGATTATTGACCAAATTAATCTAACGATTGAACCAGTGATCCGTGACCCGACACTACGAATGGGTCAGTTACCAGTCTGGTTTTGATAACTATGCAAGAAACAAAATTGTTTCCAAACAAATCTTGTTCATCAGAAAAATTATTATTATTTGGCACAAAATATTCACTCATCATCATTTCATTAACCCTAGTTTCAATTTTCCCTCTCAATTTCTTCATGGCTTCACCTACTTTTCAAGCTCTTCTATCGCCCTTTCCATCAATCGACTCTTCCGACCAAAACCTTCCATTTTTGTTCTTCCTTCTCTCTTCTTCTATCATCTTCTTCTCCTTCCCCAACTCTTTCATGGTTTCCTATGCATCTAAGATTGCAAAAATTTCAGCAAATGAGTTGTTTTCTTTGAGATAAGATTCAAAATTGTGTCGAAGTTAGGATGGCCGATGAGAAAGATCTTCCCGTTGAGGGAAAATGCTAAGATGCCGACTTTTGCGCCGCACTAAATGTAGAGCTCCATGGCTTTGGTGAACAAACCTGAGCTACGCTTGGAGAACGCGACATGCAAGCTGTTTTTGTCTTCTAGTTTCTTCATTTCTATCTTTTGCCAGCCCCTTCTTGCCTTCTTTCTGCTTTAATCAGTAATGCCATTGTTTTCATTGTTATTGCTACTGCTCATAGTGATAGAGGAATTGAGGAAGAAAGAGCCCTAAGTTTAAATCTTTCTAGGGTTTAATTTGAGGAAGAAAGTATTGATGTATTTATAATTTAAATATCCATAACTAAAGTTGTAAAATGGAAGAACATTTGAATTTGCAGTAGGAATCTCCAATGGTTGGGTTTCGAAACAATTAATAGTTTCCACACCATTATTATTTAACCTAAAAAATGGAGAATGATTTTCAGGTTCGATCACAATCTTCTTAGCTTGTTTGTTGACATTCTTCTTCAACTCTTCTATAAGCTTCGACTAGGCACTGTGTACCAGAATCCGGCAGCGGGTTTTGAGTAAGAAACCATCAATAATGGAGTCAAATTTTTCGATAACCCATGCAAGGTTTTTTCTCCATAGCTAGAGATTAATAAAAATCAAAGAAGACTTCAAAGAGACAAATTTACAAGATGAATATTGTTGTTTGTGTTGGCGAAACATATATGGGAGTATTTATAAGGTTAATCTCACCTTCAAATTCTACTTTAAAGCTACCCAACATTATTTTCATTCGGTGTTTCAACTGTTTATCACTTGATTATCATGTGATTAATCCAAAGATTTGTAAGTTATCGAATCTTATTCTCCTAATGCATGATTACTATGGAACTAATTATCTATATTTGTTAGACGTGTTACATAGGAAGTCATGAGTATTAGTATTAATTGGCCATCTTGATCATTAGAGTTTAATTGCATTTGATTAGTATTTAATAAAGTCATAACCCAGTGCTTTTACAATATCTACTAATTAATATCTTTCGTCAAATTTTAATTGCACATATTTTGCCATTAAAAAATATGTAACAGTAGCAAGAAATTACTTATATATGAACATTCCTGCTTAATTATATGTAATTACTTACTATTTTAATGCTTTATCACATGCACATTAACCAAGTTTTAGTATCTGTTTCCACTGCTTTGCAGTCGAGCCATCTTGGAAACAAGAAGAAATTTCATGAACGCAAATTATTATAATATCTTCTGTTGCATAGTACTAAAAATTTATATATAATATGTTTTTTCTTAGCAGTTCCTTTGGTATTGAGGTGATTTTATTTCAGAGCAGTTGTGACTTAAAAACCATCACATTTCAATATTAGACGAACCCTAATTTTGCTTAGGCATGTGGTCGCAACTGTCTAGAAAGCTATAAACGTCATTCGCCATGTCTCATGTGACACTGAGATTCATCTTCTCAACCTTTATATTTGTTCCATAAATTAAGTATTTTAAAAATTCTAAATTTATAAAAAAAAAAAAAAAAAAAAAGAAACGTTAATGATATTCCAAATAATTACCATGATAATAAAAACATGCCCAGATAAGCAACAAATTTGATGTTTAAGAAGAAAAATAAAGAATGGCACTGATTCCCCATATATCTTGGGTAGAAAGGAAAATTTTATTTTATCCAAAGTTTACAAAATCATGTATTCAAAAAGGAGTTGCATTTAAATATGATTGAGGTGAATTCATTTCAGAGCAATGATGGCTTAAAAACCATCACACTTCAATATTAGACAAACCCTAATTTTGTTTGTTCAAACATTTTCTTAATGTTCAATTCATGTAGACATCACTTGGGCATGTGGTCACGACCATCTAGAAAGCTACGAACTTCGTTCGCCATGTCTCATGTGACACTGAAATTCATCTTCTCAACCTTTATATTTGTTCCATAAATTAAATATTTTTAAAATATGAAATTTATAAAAATAAAAAAATAAAAAACCTTAATGATATTCCAAATAATTACTATGATAATAGAAGCATGCCTAGATAAGCAACAAATTTGATGTTTAAGAAAAAAAAATAAAGAACGGCACTGATTTCCCAGCTATCTTGGGTAGAAAGTATAATTTTATTTTGTCCAAAATCTGCAAAATCAAGTATTCGAAAAGGAGTTGCATCTAAATACGATTAAGGTGATTTCATTTTAGAGCAGTAATAACTTAAAAACCATTGCACTTCAATATTGGACGAACTCTAATTTTATTTGTTAAAATGTTTTTTTGGTGTTCAATTCATGTAGACATCGCTTGGACATGTGGTTGCGACCATCTAGAGAGAGAGAGAGAGAAAGAGCTGTTGCTAGCTAAGGTTTCTCACTTCTCTAAGCTAGCAATTAGCATGTTCATTAAGCTCTTTCAGCATCCTTATTACCTCAAAAATCACAAGGGAAATTGTTCACTTTTTCTCAAAAATCCTACAAATCAATAGAATTCCTAATTTACTACTTCAAATTTAAATTACAAGTATCCATGAAGTCATGTGGAATCCTCCTCTTCTTTCTTTCAAGTTTCTCCTTCAAATATTGACTACCTCCTAATTAATTAATCATTCAATCCCACCCCATGTAATCCAATGCTCACAGAAATTGATCATTACCACATATCAACACAAGTTGTGTTGATATATCGATCTTACTGTCGAGAACCCTTCAACACAAATACTCTGAAAGAAAACATAACACACACTACGTATGCCTTCTGTCTCTGATATCTCCGCAGCCTTGGTGATGAAAATATACCCTAATATACATGCATATGTGATATATATATATATATATATAGTACTTCATGCAGATTAATATTTGTTGTTTTAATTTAAAACAAGCAGGAGATAAAATAACATGCCTTTTATTACAACCATGGACAAATAACAAGCATACAATCAAACATCAGACAAAGATAAGTCCTTATTCTGTCATGCCAAACACCCATGACAAAGACTCAAACCCTAAGGCATATATAATATAGAACGGTAGATTACTTAGAACATTGTAATCATGCTTATATAAAGCAAGCTCTGTTCTGGATTCTTAATTAAACAAACAACAGATTCAGTAAAATCCACGTCCGAATCCAGGAATATCATTATATCCAGGAGGCATCATATTCGGATTGAATCCAGTATTATTCTTTGCATGATCAAATGGAAGATTAATCCCTCCATTTGAACTACTCCCTGCAAAAAACTGCTGCGGAGGATTCGAACTCTGAATCAGAACTTTCTCAGCTTGCTTTCCCACATTCTTCTTCAGATCCTCCAGGGACAATTTCAACTGCTCAAGCTGAGGCAAGTTCAGTTCCTCAATCGGAGATTCCCACCAGCACTGACTCTGAGAAGCTTTTCTCATCTGGTTCAGCTCTTCGCCCCGCTTCTTTTCTGCCTCCAATTGATCCAGCACCTGAAATTATTAAATTTGGAAAGCATGTAAATTATTTCTGAAAACGAAAATTATATATTTTCTTGAATTGAATCACTTTTTATATACCTGAGTGAGTTGCAAGTTGAGCTCACGAACGCTAGCGTTCCGGTGAGCTTCAATGAGTTGCATGGTGCCGGAGACTTGCGGAGGGTTTCGGGTAAGGAAACGATCAATGACGGATTCAACGCAAGGGTGGCCAAATGAGAAGACCTTCTTCCCCGGAGAGAAGACAATAATGGCGATTTCAGCGCCACAGAGAGTGCAAAGTTCACTGGCCTTTTTGAATAGGCCAGACCGACGTTTCGAGAAGGTGACTTGAAGATTGCTTTCGTTCGGCATCTTCACCATCTCCACCTTCTGGCGACCTTTGCTCTTCCTGGTCATGGCTGATGACAATTTGATGTTGTTTAGAATGCATGGATAAGGGAGAAGAAATGGAGATTTATAGGGAGTTCTAGGTTTAGAATTTAATAGTTTGAGCTGTCTCTGATAACTGTGTTCATGGTGGATATTGATTATTTCTTTGTTTTAATTTAATTATTTACTAGTTTTGGTGATTTTAAAATCTTTTTTTCATGAATATATATAGTATGAATGTCAGGAATAATTAAAGATAAATGCAATTCTTGTCATCAATTTCTTCACTATTTCATTAGACACGTAGAGAATACATTATATCAAATTCTAAATCCCTTGCATTACTTCACAAATTTTTGTTAATCCACTAATTAAATATTTTAATTGAAGTCCTAATTGCATTACCTCTTACATAATTTGCTTCTTTGGAATGTTATTTTCCAAT
>JAXCLQ010071249.1:0-12462 GCA_035584115.1 Cedrela odorata
CTTAGGTTTCTCATTGATTATGAAATAGAAATGTTACTTTATTAATTTTTTAATGATTATGATAACATAGTTGGTGCTACTAATCATTATAAATAAAAGTTTATTACAATTGATAGTGACTTATTATAATAATGTTCAATAAATAATAAGGGGAGTGATTTAGATAGGACTTAATTATTATATTGGCAGATTATATTGGCAGATGAGATTATTCAATTTAATTAGTAAAGTAAAAAAAAGTTATATATTAATAAATAAATAAATATATAATTAGTAAAGTGAGAGAAATTTATAAATTAATAATAAATATATATATAAAATTAATGGGACGAGAAAAAGTTATAAATTAATAATAAATAAATAAAAATTGAGAGAAATTATAAATTGATAATAAAAAAAATTAATTAGTGAGGTGAGAAAAAGTTGTAAATTAATAATAAATAATAATAAAAATCTAATTAGTAGAATGAGAGAAATTTATAAATTGATAATAAATAAATAAAATCTAATTAATGAGACGAAAAAAAGTTATAGATTATTAATAAATAAATAAAAAGTTAAGTAAAATTCTTTTATTTCATTTATCTTCTCTTCTAACTTATTTTTTTACTATTTTTTACTTTTTTTTAAATTTATAATCAACTTATAAATTTATTTATTCTCACTAATTGAATAGTCTCGCTACATTATTCTAATATTTTAACATGACTCTCTTAATAATAAAAGTTTTTCGTTGTATTAAAAATTGCATGATTGCTTACATTCTTTTTGTTAATTCTTTCATAAACTAGTGTAATCTTGAGTTGGGAGATCATAAACTTTTCCAGCTAGCTAATTAAAGAAAAAATACAGAAGATTAAAGGGTAATTAAATCTATGATTAGAGTGCCCTCATATTCTTCCTAACATTGTTTACTTTTAATAAATTTCATTAAGACCAATAAGTCGATGCACGTCCAAAGAACGAAAATTCAAAAATTGAGTCAAAATACATAAATAAAGAAATAAAAATCAAAGATTGATGAATTGATTGAAGTTGAGAAATGGAAATTATTTAGTTCAATCATAAAAAAGAAAATCCAAAATCTAACAAATATTTTCAGTTTCCCAAAAGAAAAATTAAATGGTGATGGCAGTTGACCCATAATTGAGGCTGGTTTTCATGTGTGCTTATGCTAATCCATTGTATGATTCTTATTTTTATTTATCAATAAGCATTAAAATTGCTTCCAGGGTTCATCACTTTCGTTGAATTTTAATTTTTTAAAAAGGGGAAAAGAGTTCAATGTATGTTGAATGAAACTTTTGGTTTTTAAAACAAGAAACACTAATAATTTTCTCTTCAACTACTCACTTTGCCTTTGCCATGTGCCCACGCCTTCACTTCACGCAGTTCCTTGAATTGAAGTTATCGAAAGTGCATGTTTGTGATAAATTGATGGGAATCCAAACATGAACAACAACACAGCAGGTCCCAAGTCTCATCTCATCTATCACTTTTGAGTGATAAATAACACACCATTTTTCTTTTTGATTTTGATTTCGTAAGACATAACATAATGGCAACAATGAGGCTGAACTACAAGATGAAAACAACTATATATATTTCATTTTTGCCATCTGTCTCCCGTAACTTTGCCTAATTGAATCCCATGATATCATTTCCAATACAATTTTAACCAATACCACTGGACCAAAGATGCCATTGATATTTTGACACACTTGAATTCAAACTAATTCATCTCTCAATTTGCTTTTACATTAACCTAGAAAATTCAAGATACTAGAATTCCTTTATAAGGATTCCTTTGCTACCCATCAATCCTCTTCTCTTATGTTTATACTTCTTTTAGTTTGGAGGTGTAATAACTTTTAAATTATGACTGTTGTAAAATAAAAATTTTAAATATTAGTAAAAAAAATTTAATGTTGTTAATAATTTCATGTATGTTTACTTTCTGATATATATAACTTGCAATTAAAATATTAATAATTAATTTTAAAATTGAGGTGTGATTTAAATTTGTATAAAGTATTAAAGAAAGACGAAATTGTAGTAATAAATAGACACGAATGTTATGACTTTGTAATGTAATGATAGTTGTAGCTTTTTATAACTTCCATAAAGGAGGTTGTGTGTTGTCCAAGCAATTAATTTTGTCCACAATTCAACAGCCCTTATCGATCGTGTAACAACAGATAATCTTTCTTATTTTCTAACTAATATTAATTGGTTTTGATTACAAGACATGCAATGTGGTAACGCTACCATTACACAATCTTAATTAGCATCTATATAAAACTAAAAATAAGAAAATAAAATTAAACCTTAAGAGATTCTTGAAGGGAATTTATACAGGTTTTTAATAGGAATGATCTAATTTTTGGGCCTAATTATATTTATAGTTAAAACACACCATTCATACTTATTTTACTTTTGATTTTTCCGTTTCTTTGTGTTTGTATTAAATGTTGTACGTTTTGAAGACAAAAATAGTAAATGCAAAATTATTGGCCGATCACATTGATAAATTATTAACGCAATTTGTGCAAGCATTCAAACCAATTTTGATTATGACGACTGGAGCGGCTAAAATAAAGGCAAGGCTACGTTGTATTGAACAAGGGAAATTCGAAGTACTAAGCTTTGTGTGAGATCCATTTTATGTTATCATTGTATTGATTTTGGTTTGCTTAATTAATGTATGTTAGAGCTTAAGAATTACTATTAAGCAAATAAAATTTCATTTTGAATGTAATATGTTGATTTCCTATACAATTACTAGTTGATACATTGAAGAAGAGGAGGAACAGTTTCATCTCGACAAAATTTATTGCTCCTCGAAGTTTTTTTTGTCTCCCCTGGACGATTTTCATAGCTCCTCGAAGTTTTTTTGACGTCCTGCGACATTTTTTGTCTTTCCTCGACATTTTTCATCTCCCCTCGATAAAAAAACATTGAGGGGTTAGAAACGTCAAGGAAATTCAAAAAACATCGAGGGACGATGAATTTCATAGAGATGAAATGTCGAGGGGCGACCAAAAAACTTCAAGGAGCGACAAAATTCGTCGAGGGGAGAAAAAAACTTCGAAGGGTGATAAATTTTGTCAAGTAATTTTGTGATTTTTGGTCTTTATTTTTTAAATATTTATTTATGATAATTGTTATCTTTTGCATATAGATGACAGATATTTACTTATTGATTGTCTCTGGAGGGTCGTGTGATAGTTTAGCAGATGGTAACAAGGTTTATAATAGCGGCAAAACCTTCGATTTATCTGTTGATTAGAATGTAAAGTATACAAAACTTATCAATCAATTGTATTCTTTACTCCAAGTAAATCCAGTTGAGTTCAATATTAAAACAAGAGCAATATACAGACATTGTTTGCTTCAACATCATTTAATTCAAGTCCATATGATATAGATAATGATAGAGATGTTGTCTTCTTTGTTGGAGTTAATAGTCAGGTACCCCCCTTTTTGTCACATTCGAACGTAGAAAAATTACTCCCACAACACAGTCGCCCTTTGTACAGCATGTATAGCCGTCCATGCAATGAGTACAAACAAATTTTACAAATCTGTTTACTTCTTCAAGTGGTAATAACTAAGTCAATTTCATGCTTCCTACTACCAATATGAATGCATCATACTCACCTATGCGATATACCATTGATGCTACATGTGATTACTATGAGGGTTGGTGTGAGCAAGGTTTAGACAATAATGAGACATTTCAAATACCTGGCATAAGTGATGTCCCCGAAGAGACATTTCAAGCACCTGACATAAGTGATGTCCCTGAAGACTTAAGGTTCGAGGCTTGCAATGATCAATCATCTCCCAATGTAAGAATGTCTTATAATATTATAGTGGGTTTTAGTGCTTATGAAGAGCCAAGTCCCTCGTACTATGATCTGCTTTAGTGTTTACCTCAAATTCCTACACCAATGACTTTCTCAACAGATTATTTCTCAAGTTATGTGGATGATCGTTTAATAGTTGTTAGAAAATTGTATGAAAATAAACAGAAATTGGAACGGGATTTGAGTCTCCTTGCAATGAAACAAAACTTTCAGTTTATAATTTTTTAGTCTGCAAAGAACTACTTTGAGGCTAAATATATTGATAAAAGGTGTAAATAGCAAGTTCCGGCAATATTGGTGTCCAAGAACACTTACTTTCAAGTGACGCAGATTGACGAGGTGCACACGTGTTTTTCGAACCAACTGGCTGATAAACATCGTCAAGCTAGTGCTCAGCTTATTGGTGAGCTTATAAAAGATAAATTTATAGACTGTAACAGATTTTACATACCAAAACTGTTCAAGCAGATATTCACAATGAATATGGGGTAATTGTATCATATGCAAAGGCTTGGCGCGCCAAAGAAGCAACATTGACTTTAATTTGTGGCGATCTTATATATTTATATAATTCATTACTATTATATTGTCATGTACTACAGTCTACCAACACTGGCACTATCATGCATATAGAAAAGGATTCTGATAACTATTTTAAATATTTTTTTATAGTGCTTGGTGGTTATACTAGTGGGTTTCGATCTTCAATTAGACTAGTAGTTGCAGTTGATGACATATTTTTTAAAAAAAAAATATTGTGGCACACTATTTTTAGCAACCTGTAAAGATAAGAATGATTAAATATTCTTATTGGCTTTTGGTATTGAGGATAACGAAAATAATGACTCGTAACAGTGGTTTATGCAAAAACTGCGATGAGTTATTGGGAAGGTACAAGACTTGGCATTCATTTTTTTATCACCATGCAAGTATTCAAAAAGTAATGCAGACCATTTTTCCCAAAGCTATACATGAAATTTGTTGCTATCATATTTCGGGAAAAGTACGTGCGAAGTTCAATTCAATGAAAAAAACTTATGCTGATAAATTTACAAAGTCTTACATTGTTGCTATAAAAGCATATCATATTAAAGATTTCAATGATCAAATATCAAAGTTGAAATACATTAACCCTAAAGCAGCCAAATATTTAAAAGAAGAAGTCGGAAGTTATAAATGGCCTCGAGAGTATTCAATGGTAGAAAGTACAATATAATGACTACCAACATTGCCGAATGTCTTAATATAATCTTACGTCATGTATGTATACTTTCCATTACCTCATTGGTGGAATATTTAAAGAGTTTAATACAAAGATGGTTCTATAAGAAGAGAAATGAAGCTTGAAAGATGGAAACCCCCCTCATAAAATGGGCTTAAGAAAAAATTACTAAACGGACAAACGCGGCCAGAAATATGACAGTGTGATCTATTAATCGGTTTTGTATCAAGTGAATGATGAAGAAAGAGATGCGGTTGTGGATCTAAACAACAAGAAATATACATGTAGAAAATATGATTTAAATCAACTTCCATATGCATACTTTGTTCTCACTATTACGCTAAAAACACATTTGTTCTCGCTTATGCAGATTCAATCCATCGGTTGGACATCGGTCGGATTGGATTGTTCAAGATAAGTTGCAAAGATCGATTTTATTGCCACCTATTCAGCATCCAGAGTCAGGTCGACTTCAGTCCCAAAAGAGATCTTCTGCGGGCGAGGATGTACAACGAAGAAAGTGTTCTTGGTGTAATCAGTATAAACATTACCGACAAACTTGCAAGAACCCAGTGTCATTGCATCCAAATTAGATAATTTCATTTTGAACATATGTGCTTATGATAAGTTGTTAGATGCTTTTAAAGAGTTGCTTGACAATTTTCATAAATTGATTTCTAAAATATAAAAATCTTTAAAAAGAAATTTGATAGTTTATTCATCAAAGTTGATTCTTTAAATAGTTAGGTGTTGAAAATCTCGACGAAATTTTCAATAACATCAACCATTACGGATATGCATATTAGATATCTCAACAAAATTCATCGAGATTATTTTAAAGTCTCAATGAATTTCGTCGAAATTTCCAGTAATTTCAACCATTACGGATATGTTTATTAGATATCTCGACGAAATTCACCAAGATTATTTTAAAGTCTCAATGAATTTTGTCAAAATTTCCAATAACTTCAACCATTACGGATATGCATATTAGATATCTGGACGAAATTCATCGAGATTATTTCAAGTCTCGATGAATTTCATTGAGATTTTCATTAACAATCAACCATTACGGATATGCATATTAGATATCTCGACAAAATTTATTGAGATTATTTTAAAATCTTGATGAATTTCGTCAAGATTTTTAATAACTTCAACCATTACAGATATGCATATTAGATATCTCGAAAAAAATTCATTGAGATTATTTTCAAGTCTCGATGAATTTCGTCGAGATTTACAGTATGAATGACTAAATAACATTTTGATTTATGTTGTTTAACAATCAACTCAAAGGCATTGCTTATCAATCTCTCAAATGTGTTTATAAATTTTATGTTGTTAATGATCAATACATTTGCTAATTAAAAACCATAAAAAGATACATATATTGATGACAAAAATATTTACATATAACCTGCTAGCATATATCCTGACACCATAAACTAAAGGCTATGTTCTTCCTTAAACGAGGTACATCTATTGGCCCAAAATCTAAATTTTTACCTTATCCTAAAAACTCAATATATTTACATACAAAAACCCCCACAATCACCCATGCGACTATCCTATTGTGGAACACCAATGCACAATCTACGTATGACAAACACCTCTAGCCTAGCAACGTAGAATTCACTATGTCATAGCAAAGATGGCAGAAGGGAAGAAACACACTGAAGGTGAGTCACCATGAAGTTATCTCGGGTCACTGCGAGATATGAATTATACACGTCGATCTGGTGCCTCACCAAGTCAACTGCAACCATAACTCAGTGCCTCTGATCCACATTGATAGGAACATACACGATGTCCACATCATACCAGGTCTTCGGTCCCTTCGCTATGTCCCCAGATAGTAAATACTCTCTTATGACATATTGCAGAACTTTATGACCACAGTCGATGACATCTATGCATGCCTCATTTTATTCTATCTTCCTTCGTACCTCTCTGAAATAACCGTGTTTAATGTATAAATTATTATAGTTACTTCATAATATGCCCTATGAATAATAAATATATAATTATGTTTAACATATAAAGTTCGAGAAACTCACGTATGCGTAGGTGTCTGTCAATGTCCATCGCCGTAATACGACATCTTACTTCTTGTACTGGTTTTCCCACAACAAATCTAGATACTCATTGATATGCTGGTAAAGCAGCGAATAATTGCTTATTAGAATCTGTTAAGTAGAGGAGGCTTAAATTTAAATAAAAAAAAATCTAAAATGTAACTTACATCATCCTCTAACCATAAACCTTTATCACCCTCTAATATGGTCAGGACCAAAAGGGATCAATAGTCGTCCTACACAGTTCATTTAGCTCGACATTAGAATTGTGCATCCATTACATGAACGCATTCCAACGGTCCACTGCGCCAGACTCTCCCACTATCTTCAATTTTTTCCTTTTTACAAGGCAAACAAAAGAATTGACCAACTTCAGGCCTCTCTTGTACTGTCTCCTAAACTAGCTACATAGATCGGGGGGTAAATTTATCAGTCACCTCGTCTAGATGCACAGGAGCTGTGGTGGTAGATACATCTGCATCACCTGCAATGACATCGTCAGAGAGGCTCTTATTACCAGTAACATCAATTGTGTGAACTCCTGCCACAGCATCCTACACAGCCTTCATATCTATCCTTATTGACTACATCTCTTGTGTGAACTCCTGCCTCACCAAAGCCATCTCAACACGAAATAATTCTTCTTGACGTGCAAATCGAACCTCCATCTCTACTCGCATGACATCAATAGCCTTCAGGACTTCCTCAATATGATATATTGATGCCCAATAGGTGTATGCTCAGGTCCTACATATATTGTGAAAGATGGTCCAGTGGAGGTCAAAGGAGAGCAGTGAGGAATATTTGTCTCGTGTGCAAGTCCTGAAGGTGTTGCTGCCTCATCACGCTATGCTAGCGCTTGCATAGACAAAAGAAACTTTTAATTGGGGTTACATGATATCGAACTATGTAATTATGTGAAAATTCAACTATACTCACATCTGTCTAAGTTGCTTCTGGCTCATCGTCATCTGCAAGAATATCTGCCTCGTGTGCAGGTCCCGAGGGAGATAGTGTAATGTCCCCCTCATATGCTCTTTGTGTTATCCTGATAGATTGTAACTGCGTTACATACAAAATGAGGACTTCCGCATATGATGGAGCTAACACTCGGAGTGGAGGAGGCTACACACATAAAGACCATATTACTTATACACATTAGATTGCTTGTGAGATTAAGTTAATTAAAAAATAAATGTCATAATTAACACCAAACTTACATTTGAATTAAAGAACAGCGTTTTGTTGATGTAGTCGTGGTAACCATTTTTTGTAGTTACCCATCTTAAAATGCGAGAAAGCTCGTAATTTGATTGTTTGTCATACTTTCCCCGACAAACAAGGATTGTCTCGTATATCCATATCTGGAAAACAACAAAAAATAAATACAATTAGAAAAATTTGAGCCTAAACTCCATTATAATATGGACATATCCAAAGAATTTACACCTACACATATCCAAAAAAATAATACCCTCAAATACACTAAATTTTAGTTCTCATTAACAAGCAACAATATCACACAAAATGGGGCAATTGACACCCTCCAAACATAGTTAACAGAATCAATAACAAGTTTTACACTTACTTAGAAGACAATTAAAAGCCTTTCTAGATTGTACCACTCACAAGTGTGCTTCATTTTCTTCTGGTGATGCTCCTTAAATTTTTTGGCCTTCCTAATCAATGCTAGTGAAAGGAATATATATGTCAATGGCCACAAGACTGTGCTCCAAGGATAACTCTCGAATTTGCTTAGGTCATCTATCAGGTGAAGCACAAATGGGTCAACCTTGGCCTAAGTGTCTCTCCCAAGCAAAAATCTCTCCATAAAGAAAGCAAGAGCTAACTTTAAGGCATCTTAAACATTAACCGTGATGAAGTCCGTGTCTTTAAATAACTTATCAAACTGTGACTGTTTAATTTTAATAACTCTGAGAAAGAATTTGTTGGGCAGGCAATGGGTATTCCTCCTCTTTCTTCGAATAGGATTACTCGTTGGGTAGTTGTCAAAATTTAAGCTTGTTATAAGCCCAAACTCAAACTTGAAAAACCAGATGACTCGTCTAGAAACTAAAAACCACATTTCTTGTTCTAATTCCTGCCCAATTGCTACAACTTCTCTTAAAAATACGTTGTGTACGAGCTGCCCTAAGAATACCAGCTTCTGCATCTACAAATATTTGTCAAAACATGATTATGCGAACATACTATGCTACTCTGCAATTAACTTGTTACGTATCCATTCAACCACCCACAAATGAGACAATGAGGTAACGACAGTAGGAAAAAAATCTTCTTCTCTTGTATTCAATACCCTATTAACATTGCTACTTGTTGTACCCATTAATACTGTCATCATCACAACAAAAAATAGTGGAAAAATTTAGAAAATTTTAAAAACAATAGCCATATATTCTTCTCGACAAATTTTGTCGAGATAGACTAAATAGAAATGCATGCTCAATATCTCGACAAAATTCATCAAGACCGTAATATACTCTCAACGAATTTCGTCGTGATATCTAGTATGCATGTCTAAAAAGATATCTCGATGAAATGCATGCTCAATATCTCGACAAAATTCATCGAGGTCGTAATATACTCTTGACAAATTTTATCGAGATATCCAGTATGCATATCTAAAATGGTATCTCAATGAAATGTATGCTCAATACCTCGACGAAATTCATCGAGACCTTAATATAATCTCGATGAATTTCGTTAAGATATTAAGCAGACATTTCCATAATAGATCTATCAATCCTCGATGAATGTCATGGAGACTTACGGAATTCATTTAATCTATAAGACTCGATGAAATTCATCGAGTATCCATTAATTTCTTTAAGGGGTGATGAAACTTCGTCGAGATTAATTGGTTTCTCAACCCTCAACGAAATTTCTTCGCCTCTCAACAAAATTTCATAGCCTCTCAACGAAATTAAAGCATTAAAACGTCACCCCTCAACGTTTTAACTTCATCTTCTTCAATTTCAACAACACAAAACCACATATCGTCTCATTGCCTATTACAAACAATGTACATTAAACTACTCACATTTACAAATTTTAATAAACCAAATGCCTCAAATCACACACATTTCACAGATGAGTTCAAGAAAACGTACCAATTTTGCAAAGACAATTGAGTTGCATGAATTCTATTGTTGTTTACACTGTTTGTGAAATGTAGAACTGGACGATATTTCATGTAGCAAGAGGCGAAATGGAATATTTGTCGACAATTGAGAGGACATGAAACTATTTCTTTCGTTTGGGAAGGAAACAAAGAAGCAAGGGTAAAATGGGTATGAACGGTATGTTTTGACCATAGATGTAATGTAAATTTAAGTTGGGCCATTAATATAATTGGGCCCAAAATTTAGCTATTCCTATTAAAAACCCAATTTATACGATAGGCTATGCTAAGTTTGGAATTATGAAAACTACAAGTACTAAAAGAGAAAGAGAGTTAAGTAAATAATTAGAATTCTTAAGGATTACAGCAGATCGAGTTTGGGACGGTACCTCCAAACCTAAATCTGCATCTGCTAAAGAAATTTAATACTAAATCCGCACCTGTGTGAGTTTAATAAATGTTAAGTACCCGTTTAAGCGGGTTTAGTAATAAAATGTCAAATCCGCTACAGTTTATTGTAACATCAAAACAATGTCGTTTTGAATTTTTTTTTAACATTAACGCTAAAATGACATCATTTTAGTATTTTTAAAATTAAAATTTTAAAAATTATATGTCCGTAGATAAATGTCATGGATATTCGTAAATATTTATCCGTACTCGTATCCGTCCCATACTCATTGTGGATTTTAATTTATTTTTTAAAATTCATTCCAAACCCGCTAAGAGGTATATCAAATTTGTCCCATAAGAATTGGGTAGTAGCGGTTTTGGGATAAAATTGTCATCTTTAATAATTCCTCTTTTAGATTAAATCACAATTACTCATATGTTAAAAGTTATATATGAAATATCAAATATTTTCATAATTCTAAATTTTATAATTTTATTTATTTTTAAAATTTACATAATTGTAAACTAAATTTCCTTTATTGTGTAGAATTAAAATTTCAAACACGAGAATAAATACTGATAAAATAAACTAAAATTGAAAATATCTTCACAAAAATGTGTCTTTGATAATTTTTTAAATATTTTTAATTATTAAATTATCATACAAATATTTATTTCATTGTTTAATTCGATAAATATATATATATATATATAAATAATTAGATGACTTTCTTGAGTTAAATGTCTTTAAAAAGTAGATATGGGATGGAACCATCAATTATTTTAATTTAACAAACAAAAAAAAAGAAGAAGAAGAAAAAGTATTGATGATAGATGTTATTAGGATTAGGAGAAAAACTAATAAGCTGAGTCCAAATATTATTATTGAAAAATTAAAGAAAATTCATTGGTTAAATTTTGTCAACCTATAATTATTGTATAGGTAGGCCAAAATTTGAAGTTATGATCACTTGGAAATTCATAGCATATATAATAAACAATTTATTTTCATTAATTAAGTAAGCACCTTGTTCTACACGCATGGCATATGCTATATTCCATAGCATAACCTCATCAAAATGGTCGCATTTCATCCACTGACCGTATGGAGAAATCACATGCATATATATATATATATATATATATATTTATGTATACCATTATTATATTTTAATATTTTCAATAACAAATATTAATCAAGCCCTATAAATACTACGTGCAGATCACCACCTAACTAATTCTACTATTACCACCAATTCCTTCGACAGTCTTAAGTTCAACTACGAGTATTGCACCAATTTTGAACGAAAATGAGCTGCCAACCCATTCATGGTAATCAAGGCTCAAAGCCTCAATATATATACATAACATTTGTCACATTAAATATAGCTATTGGCTTTACAGTTCACTCTGTCGTCATATATTCATCCCCGTACGTATCAATTTATTAGCTTCATGATTAAATATCTTGTTTATCTTTCATTTATACACAACCTTTCTTCTCCAACCAAAAACTTTTGCTTCTCTCTATGTATACAAACTTTATCTCCTAATCAAAACTCCATTACCAAACCAACATTATCAGAAAATTACCCTAAACGGCTAAACCCACAACCAAAAAATGGTAGCAGAAATCGCTTCTTCTTCTTCCCCTTGCCCCATCAAAACCCTAGTCGTTTTAGTTCAAGAAAACCGCTCCTTTGATCATATGCTAGGCTGGATGAAATCCCTAAACCCTAATATTGATGGCGTTACAGG
>JAXCLQ010071252.1:0-12460 GCA_035584115.1 Cedrela odorata
AAATTTTAATTAATTAAATAATATCAAATTATTTGATTAAAATTTCTACATACTGCAGATACTACAGTTACAAATTTATAAAATTACGGGCGTTACAGAATTACATGAGGTTAGAATTTTACATAAACTAAAATGAAATCTAGTTTGTTTAGGAATGCTAGATCTTGAAAGAAGTAAAGAAGAATGGTCTATATTGTTCTTGAAGGCACTGCCATAGAAGGTGTTGTTAATGTATCAACAAATTAGAAAACTAATAAAATAATGATGTATCATATGAGATTAAAGTATTTGGGTGAAAAGGGACTCATAGAACTTAGCAAACAAGGTTTGTTAGGTGAGGGTGGTGGAAATTCCTTAAACACTTGTGAATATTGCATTCTAGGCAAATATCATAGGGTGAAGTTTAGTGTTAGAAGCAATATAATAGAAAATGTCATTGAATGTGTATATTTAGACTTATAGGGGTCTTCTCAAGTAGCATCACTAGGAGGTTCATGGTTCTTCCTAGCAATTCTTGATGATTACTCTAGGAAGACTTGGGTTTATGCGCTTAGAAGCAAAGCCTAAGTGTTTGAGTGTTCCAAGAATTGGAAGTGTTTAACTGAAATCAAAAAAGAAAAGAAGGTGAAGGTGAAGGAGAATGATGTGATCCAGACAGCACAAGGAGAATCGAAGGAAGAAGGAGATACGGTCAAAAGGAGTGATCCATTACATGTTCTAGTTGGGCCTATTACAAGACAAAGAGTAAAGAAGATTAAGGAGGCAAAGGTAGGCCTAGCCCAGCACATGATGGCCGAATGTACTAATCAGACGAAAGAAGCAGACATGCAACATATGGATTTTATAGAGGAGGGTCCTAGACTGATTTATTTAACCAAAATATTAGAAGATTAAGCCCAGCTGTAAGGAAGAGCCTAATCTATGTTTTATATTTTAGGTTATTTCATGTTTTTGTGTCATGAGCTGAACTTTAATATTATGTTTTAAAAGCCCATGCACGAAATTAGGTTTTTTTTTTTTTTTTTTTGCCTTAGAGATTATTTTAGTCTTTGCATCCTATTAGTGGAGCTCTAGTTCAAATAGAATATGCATTCCTATTAGTATAAGGGTAGTATTAGGGTTTCTTGTGATTAAACATATTATGTGTCATTAATGAAAAAAAAACAATTAAATCTAATTTCAAGTAAATTCGTATGTTGTGAGAAGAGTGATTCTTCTCATTCAGTGATTGAACAAATAATTTATCAAAGGAGTGGCAACCTTTCTGACGTTCTTGCCAGCAAAAGATTATCGAAGTTCTACAAAGTTTTTCAAAGACAGGTTCCTGGGGGGTTTGCATAGATCTTGGAAGAATTTTGTTATTACAAAAATCATGATTCAAGATTCTTGGGCTTAGTTCTTTTTCATGGGGCTTCATTGGCTTCGTGTTCAAGGGGGTTTCTTGTCAGTGAAGGTAAAGGTTTTCTTATATGTTAATATATCAACAAATAAGAAAATTGACAAAATAGTGTTATGACATATGAGATTAAGGCATTTGGGTAAACTCATAGAACTTAACAAATATGCTATGAACTAATAAAATAATGGTATATCATATGAGATTGAGGTATTTGGGTGAAAAGGGACTCATAGAACTTAGCAAACAAGGTTTGTTAGGTGAAGGTGGTGGAAATTCCCTAAACACTTGTGAATATTGCATTCTAGACAAATATCATAGGGTAAAGTTTGGGTGCTAGAAGTCGTAAAATAGAAAATGTTATTGAACATGTACATTCTAATCTATAAAGGCCTTTTTAGTTAGCATGACTAAGAGGTTCAAGGTTCTTCATGGAAATTCTTTATTATTACTAAAGGAAGACTTAGGCTTATGTTCTTAGAAGCAAAGACCAAGTGTTTGAGTGTTTTAAGAATTGGAAGTGTTTAGTTGAAAATACAAAAGACAAGAAGGTAAAAGTATTAAAAACATCAATGAAATGGGGCTTGGCATTAGAGAGTCTGACACATTTTGCAAAACTTGAGGAATTCAAAGGCACAAGATAGTAAGGTTCACTCTACTACATAATGGCTAAGAAAAGAGACTAAATAAGACCTTAATAAAGAGAACAAGATGCATGTTGTTGATTTCAAGTTTGTCAAAGTTGTTTTGAGTAGAAGCTATTACCACAATAGTATATGTGTTGAACTGTAGCCCTTCGACTACTTTCGACTTCAAAACACTAGAGAAAATTTGGTTTGGAAAGCCACCAATCCTAGGCCATCTGAGAGTGTTTGGCTTTGTTACATTTGCATATTTAAAGCAAGGCAAATTATATCATAGAGCTATTAAGGGGATCTTTGTTGGTTATTTAGAATTAATAAAAGTATACAAGATCTGGTGTCACAAAGAAAAAATTATAAAATGCATCATTAGCAGGGATGTAGTCTTCCAAGAAGATGAGTTGTTGGAAAGAAGAAACAAAGGAGATGAGTATTCTAATTCTGCTGAAACAGGTTCAATATATAGTTTTGTTGGAGATATGCCATAGAACTAATCGCATTATGTGGTTCAGGAGTATCATTTCTTGTATATTTTTATATTTCTGTAATTAATTATAAATTATTTACGATTAATAAAATGACATTTATGTCATTTTGCATTTACAGTTGCTTTAATAAATAAATAATGCAGAATGAGATCTCGTAATGTATTATGATGTCATAACTCTATCTGCACAAAGTTGTAGATATGAGTATAGAGTTTTGATTTGAATACATCCAAATTAGTTTTCGATTGAGGTGATGTCATATGGGACTATGATATTGCATTACTTGCATGTTTGATGCTACCAAAGATTAGTATTGGAAACTAATAGTTAGGAGACAAGTCTCATGTCTCAAGAATATAAACATGAGTGATGGAGAACATGTTACTAAGCATGACTAAATGTATTGAATCACATGGGTGATTATCCACAGTCAATGATACGTTACACAACCGTACTAGTGTACCACTAGTCCTTAGACTTAAGGTATCACGACTGTCATCTATATTGAGGCACATCGTTCACTTGTATATATCGCACCAGACTAGTCACGTCTAGTGAAAGAAACTTGCTGGCAATGTATTCTTGATGTATGAGGACAAGTGATGACCAAGACAGAATCTGCTGGCTCAGATTTTGGAGCTTGAGATCCTAGGTGGGGATGTCATACATGGAAATGAAATATCTGGCCAGAGTACATGTTTCTGAAAAGGTATTTTCGAATACACGAATTTCATATATAATTTGAGACTCTGTTCCTATGATTGAGTTAGGGGTTTAACAATTCCATAACCTACACTCGATTGGGCGACAATAGTAGATGAACTTTACTACAAGTACGTACAACTATATAGACTCATTAGTGTCTAGAGGTCGTGGCATCTTGCTAGAGGTTGTGCATGTCTTTGGAAACTTCGAATGCAAGGAGTTGTACTGAAGTAATGCGAAGGGGTTTGTATCTGCTTATTTCCAGTGCACGATGGATCTAGGCAGTCATACACATATCAGTTACTTTATGATGATGGTTATTGCCATATACAATATCGTTAAGTTAGTTAATTATATTATTACGATATTTGATTGGATGATAATTTAATTCTTTATTGTAAAGAATTAATTTTCTGGCAAAGACCTGCTAGCATACGTGTGCGTAAAAAATATTTTAGAAATAATTTAAATTACATAAATATGATTTACAAAATATAGAAACTAAGAAAATATATTTGTCATAAAGTTATTAATAAATAAATTATTTATTTATTTATTAATAATTAAATAATTGTTATTTAATGAAATTGATCATTACTTAACAAATGGCACTATATGATCTTGCAAAGTATCTTTTTTATAATTAATGTTTAAAAGTAAAACATTATAAGTAATTATTATATTTAATTATATATGATATAATATTAAATGTAATCATTATATTTTATTTATATTGTATAAATAAAATAATATTCTCTCTCTTTATAATAAAATATATTTAGTATATAAAGATATACATAAACATATAAATATATTAATATGATTAATATATATTATATGATGAGATATTTATGTTTTATTAATTGGATGGATTTTGAAATCCACCATAGAGAAGATGTCATGTCTAATCCACTATGCTTTATTTTAAATAAAGTGCTTGGATAAAAAATACGCACGCAAACTTTTAGGTTTTCACAATTTGGAATTAAGAGAAACTAAGTTACTGTTCATCTTACTCTCCCTTCTCTGCCGACAACTCCATTGATGAATGGGTGAGGTTTTGTTTCAAACATACTTAAAAAGTGAGAAATAAGAGAATTGAAAGAGAAAGGAAGAAGAGGAAAGCATGAAAATGGTTTTCATGGGTTTCCTCCTCTTCCATAAGAACTAGAAGTTTTCTAGAACTAGAAAACTTGTTCTTGAGTTTCCAAATAGGAATTCAAGTAACTAGAACCCTTCGCTATCAACCCGGTGTGTGTGACACACCTACAAGTTAACGAGTAGCTTATTTCAAAAGATCGACATTTAAGGTATGTGTTGATCGTTAGTTTAAATTGTTCACAATTTTAAAATGTACATACATCCATGTCTTTGGTCCTTTAGGTGAGCTATTCTGCACCTGCCGTATGACAGCAGTGGCTCTCCTTCATCTAGTTTGATTGGAGCACGCCCGGGAATTGATCCCTCGTGTCACGCTCTAATCGAGTATCCTTTAAGTTTGAGGTGGAGCTTGATGATGTATAATTGACACGTTCAAAGCTTGAACCTATTACAATTCCAACTGATCAAGCATAATCAAAATAGAAGGATTACAATATACTGAGGGATAGGGCCAAAGGCAAGTAAAGCCACCAGAGATGTATGGATATGTTGAATTAATATCACATGCATTACTTGTAGATGATGAAATCAACAGTGAAGAACCAAGTATTGTCACAAAAGACTTAAGAACCTCTAATTCTCATAAATGACACCATGCTATGCTTGAAGAAATAGACTCATTAATGAAGAATGAGACTTAGAAGCTGGTACCCAAACCTAAAAATAGAAGGATTGTAGGGTGCAAATGAAATTTTAAGAGAGAAGAATATGTGATAGATTCAAAGTCAATGAAGTACAAGGCTAGGTTAGTGACTAAGGGATTCTCTTATAAGGTGGGTGTTGATTTTAATAAGGTTTTCTCACTAGTGGTTGAAGGAAACACTATGCTCTGTTTCCCACTAGTAGCGGAAGGGCGACGCACGGGATCAGTTCCTGGGCACGCAATCGCTACTGAGGAGCCACACCCATCTCACGGATGTGTGGAAAGGCTCCCAAACAGATATAGACAAGTACAAATGCATGTTTTAGAATTTAAAACAATTTAAAACACTAAACACAAAGTTGAGAAGTCATACTTCTCTGTGTGCAATCCGAAATAGCAAGTCTATCTCCTTACTTGCCTCCAGTGTGTCTACACGTTAGGCTGGTGACAGTGGTTCTGGCTTCGTTGTAGGATCTTCAAGATTGAGCTTTACCAAGCTTAATTGAACTTTCTCTCTCTAGCCTATCTCTTCTTCCTTTCCTGTTTTGGTTCAAAACCAAACACAACTATCACTCTACTTAAGAATGAAGTTCACGAGAATGAAGAAGAAGAAGAACGTTTTCTCGATTTCTTAAACTTGAAGATGCAGTATCCAATACTTGGCTTGCTTAATTAGACTTAACACTTAAGTCTACTTATTTATCAAATCCAATTTGAAAAACTCCTCCACTCACGTTAAGGACCCACTTACTTCCAACTCATCAAATGAATTAAATACAAAATCAATGAGTCATGCAATTGGTTGGTGGGCATTGATTACATTAATCAATTTATTGTCTTAACATTATATATGAAGAGAGAGAGAGAAAGAGAGTTAGATATATATATATATATATTTATACATATACATATTATACTAATAATATATTTATGTATCCATTATATATATGTAAATATCTTATACATATATTATTACTTTAATAATATATATATATAATGATTATTATATTAAATATTTATATATATTACTTTAATATATATATTAATAATCATTCCTATTGATATTTTAACATTATTTTAATCAATATTAAAATATTATATCAATATATAACAATATCAAAATATCCGTAAATCATATTTACGTTATCCTCTAATTAACCAAAATATTTTTCACGCACACGAGTGTTAGCACATCTTAACCAGAAAATTTATTATTTACAATAAAGAATCAAATTGCTATCCGATCAAAGTATCGGAACAGCATTATTAACTAATTAATGATTATTGTATAATAGCAAATGCCATCATCATCAAGTAATCGACTAATATTTGTTACCCTTAGGTTCATTATGAGTTGGACATGAGTGGATACGAACTTCTTCATATCACTTTGGTATAACTTTTTGTGTTCAAAGTTCCAGTGATCATGAATGACTTCTATAAGATGTCATCACTCCTAGACAAAAATGAATGAATATCGAATAAACCCATATAGTCGTACGTGCAAGTAGTAAAGTCTCTTTACTGTTGACTCCTAATCAAGTGTGGGTCATAGTATCGTTAAAACCCTAACTTAATTATAGGATCAAAACCTCAATCATATACATGATTCATATATCTGTGTAACATCATTCTGAATATACATGTTTTGGCCAAAGACTTTATTCCCGCGTATGACAGTTCTACCTAGGATCTCAAGTTCCGACATCAGAGTCAGCAAATTCGATCTTGGCTATCACCTGTCCTCATACACTTAAACAAATTGCTAGCAAACTTTTTTAACCAGGCATGGATAGCTCGGTGCGATATACACAAGTGAATAATGTGCCTCAGTGTGGAGGGCAGCCATGATATCTCAGGTTAAAGGACTAGTGGTATACTAGTACAGCTGTGTGATATATCATTGATTGTGGATAATCACTCATGTGATTTGTCACGTTTGGTCATGTTTAGTCACATGTTCTCTAATGCATTTTTTATGTTTATGCTCTTCTGACATAAGACTCATCACCTAACTATTAGCATCTAATATTAATCGTTGGTAGCATCAAACATACCAGTCATACAATGTCATAATCCCATATGACTTCACCTCAACCGGGAACTAATTTGGATGTATTTAAGTTATAAACTTTGTATTCATATCTATACCTCTTTGCAGATAGAATCCTAGCATTATAATACAATACAGGATCTCATTCTGCATTTTATACATAATATATATTCGCGGCTGAACATGTAAAATGATATGAAAGTCATTTTATTAATTGTAAACTAATTTACAATTAATTATAGAAATATATATATATATATACACACACACATAAGAATGATATCCTTGAACAGTATAACATGATTGATTTTAAGGCATATCTACAACACTCTCACTTGCACTAGAGCCAATCATCATGCTATCCAATACCCGTCATTTCTAGGTGGTAATCTAGTTGCTGTTGTGTTATCAGCTTAGTCAATGGGTCTGCCACATTATCCCTAGACAGGATTTTCTGTACTGCGATCTGTTTATCTAATATAAACTCTCTAATCAAGCGATATTTCCTCTGAATATGTTTAGACTTTTAGTGAGACCTTAATTCCTTAGCCTGAGCTATAGCTTTATTATTTTCACAATACAAAGTTACTAGGTCAATTATGGAAGGAACGACTTCGAGTTCTGTAAGAAACTTACGAATCCAGACAGCCTCTTTCGCAACTTCAAAAGCAGCAACATACTCAGCTTCTATAGTGGAGTCAATTGTGGTAGTCTGTTTGGAATTCTTATAATAGATAGCACCTCTATTACATATGAAAACAAATATAGATATAGACTTTCTATCATTTACATCTGATTGGAAATCAGAATTAGTGTAACCTTTAAGTTTCAACTCACTATCTCCCCCACAAGTCAAAACCAAATCTTGAGTTCTTTTCAAGTACTTTAGGATTCTTTTAACTGTAGTCCAATGTTTTTTTTCCTATATTAGCCTAATATCTACTCGTAATACTCACAACATACGCTATATCAGTTCTAGTATATAGCATGACATATATAAGACTTTCTATTGCCGAAGCATAAGGAATCTTCTACATATGCTCATGCTCAGCTTTAGTCTTGGGTCCCATTTCTCGAGAGAAATGAACATCGTGACTGTAAGGTAAGAAACCTTTCTTAGAGCTATCCATACTGAATCTCTTCAGTATTTTATCTATGTACAGACTCTAAGAAAGACCTATCATTCATTTCGCTCTATCTCTATAAATATGAATACCTAAAACGAAAGTCGCTTCTCCTAGATCTTTTATGGAAAAAACATTAGACAATCACAATTTAGCCTTAGAAAACATATCTATATCATTTCTCATGAGTAGTATGTCATCTACATACAATACAAGGAATGTGATGATATTGTTATTCTCTTTTCTATAGACACACGGTTCATTAATATTCTTGATAAATCCAAACGATTTGACAACATAATCAAATCATATGTTCCAGCTTCTAAAAGCTTGCTTTAATCCATAAATTGATCTATGCAACTTACATACCTTATGACTATCATCAGATATAACAAACCCAATAGACTATTACATGTATATGGTCTCCTTAATGAAACCATTAAGGAAGGCTGTCTTAACATCCATCTATTATATCTTATAGTCATAATAAGCTGCAATAGCAAGTAATATCCGAATGGGTTTTAGCATGGCTAATGATGAAAAGATTTCATCAAAATCAACATCTTTTTTCTAGTTATAACCCTTTGCTACCAACCAAGCTTTAAGAGTCTCTACTTTTCTATCTTTACTTAATTTTCGTTTGTAAACCCATTTACAATCGATAAGAACAATTCCTTCTGGTGGATCAACAATTGATGTCACCTGATTAGCATACATGGATTCCATTTCAGATTTCATAGCCTCTAACCATCTTCCAGAATCGATATCTAATATCGTTTTTTTGTAGGTTCTAGGATCTTTACTCTGTATATTTTCTCCTATCATAAATGATTCAAAATCATTTTCAAAAAGAAAATAATATCTTCAAGGAGGGCGTGATATCCTAGTAGATTTACGAAAAGTTCAGTCTACAGAAGACTAAGGATCAAATCGAATTGGTTCATCAACATAAACTGGTTCATCTACACCAATAGGCTCATCTATCTGAGGTTGATCATCATCAAGCTTTCCAAACTCCTCTGACAGCTCAATCTTTCTACCTACACCACTGTCTTCAATGAACTGATTTTCGAGAAACTATGCGTGTTTACTAATCAAAATTCTTCGATTAGCATGAAAGTAAAAATAATATCTTAAACTATCTTTATGATATCCTATGAATCAACCTTTTTCAAATTTAACATCCAGCTTTCCAATATTAACTATTTTAACATAAGCTGGACATCCTTAAGGTTTCATATAATTGAAGCTTGGAAGCTTCCCATGCCATATCACATATGATGTCTTGGGAACTGTTTTCGATGGAGTTTTGTTCAAGATGTATATTGCGGTATATAGGGCATATCCTCAAAGATATGTAGGTAAGTTTGTAAAGCCCATCATGGATTGTACCATATCTAATAAAGTACGATTCCTCTTTTTTGATACACCATTATGCTGCAGTGTATGAGAAGGTATAAGTTGAGAAAGTATACCATTAATATTAAGAAATTCTAAAAATTTAGTACTTAAGTATTCACCTCCATGATCAGATCGTAGAATCTTAATACTTTTCCTATTTATTTCTCTATTTTAACTTTGAATTCTTTGAACTTTTCAAAAGATTCAGATTTGTACTTTAATAAGTACTCATAACCATACTATAAATGATCACCAGTAAAAGTTATAAAGTATGAAAAGCCTCCTCTGGCCATTTCACTAAATGGACCACATACATCTGTATGTATCAATTCAAGAACTTCACTGGCTCATTCCCTTGCCTAACAAAAGGCGATTTGGTCATCTCACCTTGAAGATAAGATTCACAAGTCAGGTAAGGTTCAAAATCCAATGAACCTATAAGCCTATCACTACCCATCTTCATAATTCTCTTATCTCTAATATAACCTAATCTATGATGTCATATAAGTTTTGAATTAATTTCATTTATAGATCGTTTCTTATTAATAGTATCTATCATGTTAATTTTGTTTGTCTCAAGAACATATAAACCATTTACATTCAAGCTAGTGCCAATCAATTTATTTCTCAAATAAATACAACATTTACATCCATCAAATATAAAAGTGTAATCCTGTTCACATATTTGATGAACAGACAAAATGTTTCTATTGGCAGTATCAAAATATATAGTTTTATACAATACAAAAATATAACTTAAAAATAAAATAATTCTGTACATCCCTGAGCGAGTGGCAGTAACTGTTGTTTCATTTGCCATCTTCAGTTTCACTGCATCCTCCTCTTGTAATTGCTTACTACTGTGAAGGTCTTGAAACGACATATAAATATGAGAAGTGACAGCTGAATCAATTTTCCAACTATATGTGTAACGCCTGTAAATTTGAAAATTTGCAACTGTAGCATCTATAGTATTTAGAAAATTTAATCGAATAATTTAATATTATTTGATTAATTAAAATTTCATATAGCTTAGAATTTTTGGGTAAATGATTGAATTTTGAACTTAGAATGATATTATTTATTTAGGTTTAAATCTAAATTCATAAAATTAGGTTATAATTAGATTTTTTTGGGATTAAGGATGAATTAATTTTGTTGGGACTAAAATGAAATTTTTTTAAAGTTTTAAACTATTTTTATAATTTTAAAAAGAATAGAGGCTAATTGATATTTTACACACCAAAATAAAACAATTTTGGCCATCTTTTTCCCTATTCCAGTAGCCATTCGTCCCCTTCCATTTTCACAAAAACAAAACTTTGCTCTCATCTTCTTTATCAAATTCTAGACAAATTACTTCGAATTCGAGCGATTTTTTTTAAATTCTAGTTACTGGTAAGCTTTATAACGCGCTAGAAGCTTGAATTTTGATTTTAAGTATGAATTAAAATTGAAGGTTACTATTTATCTGAGAAAATTCTACTTAGTTTTGTATAAAAAAAAATTAGATTGTGTTGAATTGAAGTAGGAAATACAGTATTGAGTTGATTTGGTATTAATTTAAGTATTGATCAGAAGAAATTAAAGTATTTTTGTCTCAGGTGAATAGTATTTTTGAAGGTACTATAATGTTTTTTAATATGCTATAGTAACTTCAATTTGCACAGTAACTATTTGTATAGTAAATCTGATATAAACAGTATTTTAGCTACAATACTCCGACATAAACAATCTTTTGCTACAGTAAATCTCTTAAACAATATTTTTACTACAGTTTTTAGATCAAAACCGTTTTTGTTAGCGTAGGTGAAAATGTGTAAATTTGGGATAGTTGGAAATGAGATTTAGAATAAATTAGCCATGAAAATTTATTATTGAAAATATAGAAAATGACATTAGTTAGTTAAACTTAGTTAAATGTATTACAGTAAGCAATTTAATCATATTTTCCACTAGAATTGCATTTAGTGCAATTATATTGATTATTTAAATATTAAAATTTATAAATTATGTATGTGTGCTGTAGAACCCGTAAAATTCGACATAACTAAATCTTATTTGACTCTATTATTAGTGAAGTATTTGGAAGCATTAGGATTCGAGAAAATTTATTTTAGTATGCATGTATATTTAAATCGGCACTTAGGTAATAAAAAGCCATAAATATATATATATATATATATACACACACACACACTTAAGTACATGATTTTAATTCTCTTTTATTTTCAAGATAATTATAAGTGATGTAAGGACTAGATTGATAGGATTTTAAAACTTAAGGGATTAAAGTTCAAAATTTTTATAAAGTTAGCAAGATAGTGTAATAAGAAAAGTGTGGGGCAATATCAAAATAATTATATTATTTCATTATGAGCTAATGAAGTGTGTTATTAAGTTAAGCCCTAGATATTTCTAAGTTAAACCAATATGATTATATAAACCCAAATTCAATATTAATGCAAATAAGCCCAAATTCAATTTTAATTCAAATAAGCCCAAATATATTTAATTCAAAATAAATATATTTTCTTTACAATTTACTACAAAATCACTACTCTACAGTTGGCATGATCTTAGCCCCCCATGTGTGCCATATTATATAATTTAAGTGATTTTTGAATAAGAATGAAATAAAGGCAAAGTGAGTGGGATATGAGGTGGCAAGCTTTTAATCCTTGGATTAGGTGGAGTAAATCTAAGTACTCCATGTGTAAAGCAATTAAATAAAATGCAATAATTGGTGTTTTAAATTTTCAAATTAAGAAAAAGGAAAGACAAGAAAAGGTGGCAACGTGGAAGGCAAATGAAGGAGATTCAAAAAGCAAAACAAAAGACAAATGTG
>JAXCLQ010071253.1:0-12458 GCA_035584115.1 Cedrela odorata
TTGAATAATTTTTAATATATACAAATTAGTTGTACTGGTTTCGAAGATTTGTTTTAATTATAATAACATTATAAACGGTTATACAATAACAATCATGTGTAAATGTTTTACCCAGTCACTCCAAGAAAAAAAAAATAAAAATCAACCCCAAATACTATCATTTCAGTAATAAGGCTCCGGCTATTTACAACTATTTTCAGGCAAAAAGTATTTGCTGCTGATTGTCCGACCCGTAATGTTTTAAACTGAAAAACAAATTGGATAATTTTTTTCCACCACGTTTTATAACCAAATATTCAGCTTTAAATAACATTATATATTTCTTCCTATTTTAATTTCTCTAATTTTGGCCATAAATACACATTCTATTGAGTTTCGTTTGTTTTATATGCTCCATTAATTAATAAAAAAAAAATCATCAATATAAATTCTTGAAATCTATATTGTTCAAACAATCAAATTCAAAACATACCAGAAAGAAAGAAAAAAAATGTCAATCTGATATCCCCAAATTTTAAGTGTTCAAACCATTAATCTCACAGTATCAAAATATACACAAAGTCACCAATCTAACATCTTGAAAATATATCAAAATTGATATCAAGATGTTTCCTAAAATTGTCAACCAATCCAATAAACACAAGCTGCCACAACCTACCAATATATATATATATATATATATCAATTAATTAATAAATATAATTTAATACCACAAAATACAACATTTTATATTGGTAAGTGAAATTAATAAAAGAAAAAAAAAACCTAGGTACGTGATGGATAGTTCTATTATGATGGTCAATCAACTTGAGCATCTGCATTAAAAGCCACATGACCATAGTTTGCACTAGAAGCATCTCCAACCTATTAATCACCAAATAAAAGCTATCATAAGTTTAAATGTAAATATAAATATAATAAAATACATTATAAGACATTTATATTGACTAAAATATGTCGTACCTGCTCATTTTTAACTACATTTATCTGACACCCACATTTACACGATTTAAAATTTTGAATAAAGCTCATCATATTTGGATCTCAAATCTTCTATCACACTCACATACTCTCAGTGAACCTCTCTGCATGTATCTCGTCACGTATAACACTCTCGTTAACACTATTACTCCTCGAGGAACTCCTTTTCATACGTTCATGCCCATGTGCATCAAGCCCTATCACATCACTAGATACCTTCTCTCGAACTTGATGACTACTGATGATCAGGTATCTCATGTTGAAAAAAATCACCACCGATTCTCTTTCTTGTACGACTCTAATAGGAAACAATTAAATAGAGTAAATACATGCACAACATATCAACACACTATTATGAAAATTATGCAAACATATGTGTACATTATAGCAAACAAATAATAAAGTAATGAGTACGCATCATTCCTACGAGAATTGAGAATTTACGAACTAACTACCGAGATAAATTATCTTTAATTTTATCTTAGTGAATTGAATAAAGAGACGATTTATGCTAAAAATAATTAACGACAAAATTAAAGTAAGCAAGATAAAGATAAAATCAATAAGAATGAGAGCTTCAGGGCATATGATTTCACCTAAACCAATCTGAATTAATTCTACATATTTTTATTATCTGAAGTTTTAAGACTATTGTTGATAATTGAGAATGTTAAAATCATTTATTAGCCTTTTCTAGTAGTTATCATGAAAATGTCTCAAATCTATCAGCTCACACTATATTCGTATGTGAATTAAGATAATCAAAGATTCATATTCTATGGATTCAATGCATTGATTACACTAAGTGTGCAAATATATTTCTATCTTACATAGACTTAGTGACATGCATCACAAGATCACAAGTATAAATATAATTTTTTAGGGCATCAATATGCAATCAAAACATCTAACTAGTGCCTAATTAATTAGAAGCATTAAGAACAATAAAGAGCACCCAACCATTAATCAAAAACTTCAATAAAGTCAAATAGACAAATATCAAAATATCTTAGAACGACTACATCATAGCCCTAAAATATAAAACTTAATTCATAATGTTATAAAATAAAATTATTATGATTAAGTTCAACATATCAATGAAAAAATAAACAAGAGAATAGAAAAAAACCTGATTTCTTTCAAGTTGCTGGATGGTTTTCTCCAAATCTAAGCTTCTTGTTAATAATCTTTTCTCTTTTTCTGTCTTCTTTGCTCCTTGGTGGCTCTCATCTTCTTTTCTCAATTCCTTCCTTTTATATGTTTTGAAGAATCCCTAAAAAATAGCACTCAAAACTCTCATTGGCTGATTAAAAAAAGATGAAACTTTTTTTTTTTCTGCCACACTGTAGCACGTACTATAGCACATATTGTACTGTAGAGACGCCTAGGCACTTGGCTATCTATTTTGGCTTGAATTTGTGGCTTGTTTTCTCCGTTTCAACGCCTAGGCACCATACTATCTGTTTCTTTCTGTTTTTGAATAGTTTTGACATGCATATGACTTCCCAACTCCATTAAATGTTCTTATTGATGAACTCTCCCAAATCCTAAAAAAACAATCAAATCCTTCATCAAAAAGTAATAAATCTTCTTAGAAACTACCTAAATGTTAAACCGATGATATTGAAAATGCAGGTATAAAACACTCACTTATCACACACTACCAAGCATCAATATCCACTATGCAATCACAATAACGCATGCAATTTTTATGTGAAAAACCTTCTTAACACAAGGAGTAAAAATCAAAGGACTATAGTCTACTCAAAAATTTTGCTATAATCAAATAATGGGAATACACAATCTCTCTCTAGTTAAAACTAGAGATATACATTATTCATAATCTTAAGACTAACTAATCTTGAAAACCGAACAATTTCTATAAAGAAATTGAGAAAAAATTAGAGAAATCTCACAATATTAGTAGCCAGAACAATAAATCAATAATCGCTAAATCCAATCTGCACCGTTCAGAACGTAGCTATATATGGCTTGAATAAACTATTAAAATTTCAAGACGATCCAACAGTGAATGAAGCTGAAACTACCTTTTTAACGGAATTAGTCAGATTTCTTTTTCTTCTCCTCTTTTTTGCCTCCCTATTTTCTTTGTTTCCATTTTTTTTTTAATTGCAAAGCAAAGAAAGATCTATTTTATAGTTTGAACTTAACCCAATTTGGGCCTAAGTGATTGGGTTACCTCTAAATATGAGAAAACCAGCCCAACATCTCATAATGACATTCATTGAAATGACTTTGTATTATTAACATTTGAGTAGTCAAAATTTTAAATATAAACATTATTATGTCAACATAATTCTTTCATCCTACTTACAATAACCTTTATGCTTTCCACGTCATCCATTATTTCATGTTTTTTAGTTCGTGTCTTGATATACAAGCTCACTCTATTTGTTTTCTCTCATTTCTTTTTCATCTACACAACATGAGGAAATAATTTTAATATAAATTATATATTTAAAGTTTTAATTTTATCAATAAAAGGATACACATACCAAGTAGAATTAATTTAATGTTTACAAGAAGAAAACAAAAGAACTTTTTCCTTGCCTTTCTTCTTCTTCCCTTTCCTCCGTTTTTTTTTTTTCTTTCCCTTCTCATTTTATATAACTACTAAAACTAATAATAACTAACTATTAACTGACTAGCCAACTTGTCTCACTCACATACTGCCACCTCAACTTCATTAATCCAATCTGGCATTCTATAGAGTGTGCAATTAACTAATCCAAATAAAACAGGTTTCCCAGTAGAAATTTCGAATCATCCTTCACAATTTTACATATACATAAAATACATATATACTTAAACACTATAGATGTTTCTTCCAAAATTTACTATGAATATCTTCATTCAATTATTAATTAGTAGGACTTCACTTATCACTTATTATTAATTGAGCCAATATCACCCGTCGATGACATACTATATGTGGGGTAAGCGCGGCAAGTGAGGCATATGATTTTAAAAATAATGAATGCTCATACTCAAAAGTGAGTCATTCTCTCACCTTGATCAACAATGAGTCCTTCCACATGTATAATTCCATCGTCACACGAATGTGAAAACATACTATACCTAGGGGTACCCTTAAAGGTCTTCCCCATATCATACGGAACATTAAATAATATTTATTAATATACCAAACTCGAATAAATGAGCACATTTATAAAGGTTCCTTATAAACTTGTAATTGCTTACTATGCAAGTAATGAAGTTTGATACCCTAACACACTAGTCTTAACTTTCATAAACACTTTTCTTACAAAATCATTTTCTTATCACTTAAAGCACAATGCATATGTCTATGCTTTAATGCTAATGTACATGACTTATAAGCAATCACATATGTAAACAAATAATCATGAACAATCACTTAAACACATAATAATATAAAAATCAATACTTTCATAATAACATATAACTAAAAAATATTCTTGAAAACACTATCAAATACATATATACATTTATTGTTATTCTTTTTTAAAAAGCCTAGTATACTTACTTATTGATGATAATAATCAAGCTAATTTATGTACTTTGACCTATAATCAACTATTAACATTCATAAGCCTTGTATATACGATCAAAAAGTATAATATAACTCATTAGGCTTTAGTTGTACCACTTGTATCATCCAATCAATTTGATAACTTAATATTCATAAAGTTGCAAAATCTGACCTTATATTATTTAAGGATTTGTTTATACCTTAAAGAACGTTCTTTTATTGTGAAATGAAAACATAATCTTGAGAAATCATAATATGAGTCTATATAAAAATATTGACTCCTAAATCCACATAAAATTATTTCTTATTATATTCTCAACTTATTCACTTATCTTAATAGTGCAGAAAATATATTGGGTGGCTTCCTATATTCGATTTTTAGGAATTGGAATACGTGTCTGATGAGCATTATTTATGTATGTTTATTACCCTTATTTTAGATTAGTAACTCAATTTAATTTATTTGTCTTTAGTTAATATTTGTCTTATTGTATTTTATTTTAATGTATTTATATTGCTTTGATTTTATTATTTTGTTTTAATGAAGGTGGAATGTCAACTCATTAAAAGGGAAAAAGATAGACAACTTGCAAAATTCGTCACATGCATCATTTGTCATATTTTCAGTATGTGACATGTTTCAATAAATTGAACATAACTTTGCAAATACATATCCAAATGCCATGATTCTTGATTTGTTGGAAAGCTGAGAGATTCCTCTAAAACTTTCATATGGAGATCATATCATATTCATTTAGTAAGACTGCTCAAAGTGGAGAATAACATGAATATATCTATCATCAATAGCAACTTGAGCACCTTTTGGTATTTTAACCATATCTTTGGTTTTAAAACTCAAAAAATTATGATCTTTATATTGCTGGAAAGAAGATTCAATGGCCGGCATCTTTTGTGAAGACATCTTTACCCAATTCCATCTGAAAAAGGTTCAAAATGGCAATATAATGTGGCGGACAGAACATGTTAAAATTTTGTAACTTGCAAGTGATCACACATGTAAAGCATCCATGGAATTGCCCATAAATGAGAGGGGATTTTAGAGGCATGAGGGAGTTGGATCTTGAAGACATGGAGAAGTTCTAGTTTGAAGAGCAAGGGTTGCTATCAAGATTGAAGATTGCAAATAGTCATCAAACTAGGTTCTATCTTTTCTTTTGTTTTCAATTCCACCATGTATTTCTAATTTTCTCGTACTAAAGTTAAAATGAAACCCTATTTAATGAAATAGTTTTGTTTTCATTCAATTAATTTCCTTATGATCTTTAACGTTTTTGGTTCTTTCTTCAAATAATTATTAAGTAATTATCTTTTCATCATTAATATCATGTATTATTGATAGTTAAGAATTTATTTAATCAATTTATGTAGTTATCTTTGATTTTATATTTTTCATTTATTTCGATACATAAAATACTTAGAAATTAATTAACTATTAATTAAAGAAAAACTTATATAAGATTCTACTTAACTTGGACTTAATTGCTAAATTCATGAGATGAAATAGATTGAATTCAAGTTGTCACTCTAATTATGGGAATTAATTGATGACTATGAAATTATTGAGTTAAATAGTGGTGGATTCCAAAACTTTAGTATCATTTATATCATTGAAATCATATTTTATTTTGTTCTTTATTTCCTTGAATCTAAAAATTTGTAAACTAGGTTAGAATTATAATTAATTTATATTTGAATTACATTTTTCTATTTTGGCAATTTTTGTGAGATCGACCTCGTTACCACTAATCTACATTAATAGATTCGTGCGCTTGCGAGTTAATTAAAACATGGACAACAAGTTTTTGTATCATATAATTTTTCAGAGATGTTAAAGACAGTAAAGTATTAAATATTTGGGATTAAACATGCACTACAACTATTTTACATCAATTTCGTTTTGGGATTTTCATATTCTGCCAACGAAAATCTGGAATTCAAAAGTTCATAACAATTTGAAAATATAGAATTTAACCCTACAATTTTAATATGATTTAATGGAAGATAAATTCAAGACCTTAGCTCTTCCGAGAGATATCCCAGGGAAATATTTCATATGTTCAGTTAGAGTTCTCGGAGGTTATCATCTCTTTATTGAAAAAGATGCAATTTGTAAAATGGACAATTGTTTTTGGATTACGAAGGAATACATGTGAAAATCTTGGGCTCCAATTTCTATGGACAAGGGCAGCCAGAGGTACGATTAGTTTAACACATTATGTTATTAGAACAATAGAAAAATAATGTGTTAGTTCTCGAAATTGGTCTTTTACAATACTAGACATGAAACATACAAGGAATTAAATTCTTGGAAAATTTCATATGATTACTGATATTTCTCGGATGTAAATAAAGAGAGTCTTGTCTCACCCAACTACCACTCATAGTCTTACTTTACAGATGAAGGTATCGACAATTATTCTTTATTTATTTATTCTAGCTTAATTTCACAACGTACTTCTGTGAAAAAAATTGATTAGTTCTCGAAATCTTGGAATTCTTTAGTTTTCTTAAAGATCTTCTATTTTCCTATTATAGGATTACTTTTTGACAAAAGATTTGTTTGTTTCTTCAGGATTTGGGAGAGTTCATCAATGAGAACATTCATCAAAAAGTAATAAATCTTCTTAAAAACTATCTAAATGTTAAACCGATGATATTGAAAATGCGGGTATAAAACACCCACTTATCACACACTACTAGGCATCAATATCTACTATGCAATCACAATAACGCATGCAATTTTAATGTGAAAAACCTTCTTAATACGAGGAGTAAAAATCAAGAGACTATAGCCACTCAAAAACTTTGTTATAATCAAATAATAGGAATACACAATCTCTCTCTAGTTAAAACTAGAGAAGTACATTCACAATAATCTTAAGACTAACTAATCTTGGCAAACGAACAATTTCTACAAAGAAATTGAGAGAAAATTAGTAGCTAGAACAATAAATCAATAATTGTTAAATCCAATCAGAACCGTTCAGAATGTAGCTATATGTGGCTTGAATAAGCTATTAAAATTTCAAGACAATCCAACAGTGAATGAACCTAAAACTACCTTTTTAACGGAATTGGTCAGATTTCTTTTTCTTCTCCTCTTTTCTGCCTCTCTATTTTCTTTATTTCTATTTTTTTTTTTTAATTGCAAAACAAATAAAGATCCATTTTGTAGTTTGAGCTTAACTCAATTTGAGCCTAAGTGATTGGGTTACCTCTAAATATGAGAAAACTAGCCCAACATCTCATAACGACATTCATTGAAATGACTTTATATTAATAACATTTAAGTAGTCAAAATTTAAATATAAACATAATTATGTCAACATAATTCTTTCATCCTACTTACAATAAACTTTACACTTTCCTCGTCATCTATTATTTCATTTTTTGTTTAGTTTGTGTCTTGATATACAAGCTCACTCTATTTGTTTTCTCTCATTATTTTTTCATCTACACAACATGAGGAAATAATCTTAATATAAATTATATATTTAAAGTTTTAATTTTATCAATAAAAGGATACACATAACAAATAGAATTAATTTAATGTTTACAAGAAAAAAACATAAGAACTTTTTCCTCGCCTTTCTTTCTTCTTCCCTTTCCTCCGTTTTTTTTTTTTTTTTCTTTCCCTTCTCATTTTATATAACTACTAAAACTAATAGGTAACAAACTATTAACAGACTAGCCAACTTGTCCCACTCACATACTACCACCTCAACTTCATTAATCCAGTCTGGCATTCTATAGAGTGTGTAATTAACTAATCCAAATAAAAAAGGTTTCCCAGTAGAAATTTCGAATCATCCTTCACAGTTTTACATATACATAAAATACATATATATTTAAACACTATAGATTTTCTTCCAAAATTTATTAGGAATATCTTCATTCAATTATTACTTAGTATGACTTCACTTATTACTTATTATTGATTGAGCCAATATCACCCGTCGATGATATACCATATGTAGGGTAAGCGCAAGTGAAGCATATGATTTTAAAAATAATGAATGCTCAAACCCGAAAATGAGTCATTCTCTCACCTTGATCAACAGTGAGTCCTCCCACATGTATAATTACATTGTCACACAAATGTGAAGACATATTATACCTAAGGGTACCCCTAAAGGTCTCTCCCATATCATACGGAACACTAAATAATATTTATCAATATACCAAACTCGAATGAATGAGCACACTTATAAAGGTTTCTTATAAATTTGTAATTGCTTACCATGCAAGTAATAAAGTTTGATACCCTAACACACTAGTCTTAACTTTCATGACATTTTTCTTACAAATCATTTTCTTATCACTTAAAACACAATGCATATGTCTATGCTTTAATGCTAATGTACATGACTTATAAGCAATCACATATGTAAACAAATAATCATGAACAATCACTTAAACACGTAATAATATAAAAATCAATACTTTCATAATAACATATAACTAAAAAATATTCTTGAAAACACAATCAAACACATACATATATTTATTGTTATTCTTTTTAAAAAGTCTAGTATACTTACTTATTGATGATAATAATCAAGCTAACTTATGTACTTTGACCTATAATCAAATATTAACATTCATAAACCTTGTATATACTATCAAAAAGTATAATATAACTCATTAGGCTTTAGTTGTACCACTTGTATCATCCAATCTATTTGATAACTTAATATTCATAAACTTATAAAATCTGACCTTATGTTGTTTAAGGATTTGTTTATACCTTAAAGGACGTTCTTTTATTGTGAAATGAAAACACAATCTTCAGAAATCATAATATGAGTCCATACAAAAATATTGACTCCTAAATCCACATAAAATTATTTTTTATTATAGTTCCAACTTATTCACTTATCTTAATAGTGCAGAAAGTATGTTGAGTAACTTCCAATATTCGATTTTTAGAAATTGGAATACGTTTCTAAATATAATATAATTTTTTAGCGATGATATAAACAGTAAAGTATTAAATATTTGGGATTAAATAAGCACTACAACTATTTTACATAAATTTCGTTTTGGGATTTTCATATTCTACCAACGAAAATCTGGAATGCGTAATGTTCATTCAAAAGTTCATAACAATTTGAAAACATAGAATTTGACCCTACAATTTTAATATGATATAATAGACACATTCAGAAATCAATGTGGAAAATTTTATAAGTTTTGAAAAAAAATTGATTAAGAAAAATAATTTCGTCATTCACACATTTTGTAAAAATGTGTAGTTTTTAGCATCCTAAGGTTAGATTCGAAAAATCATTAAAAATTGAAAACTTAACTTTTTTTAATGAAATGAAATTCATCAATAACATACAAATATCTAGTTTTATCACATAAATCAGTTTTGCCAAATTTATGACTCATAATTTTACAAAACTTGAGGACTGCTCTACTGTCATACATCAACTCTACAAAAAATCTCTCTTTTTAATTCATTCTTCACAAAAAATAATCATTAATCCATTATTGTAAAAAAATTATATCTAAACACCCCAAGTCAGGTTATAGAATTCTAATTATCATCTTTTATGAAATATATATAACAACAATTGCATACTAAGATTCATAATAATCATTGATACCAAAATAAATAAGGAGAAAACTAAGATTTACCTTAAATCTTCAAATCTTCTTGTATGAAACCTAGTCTTATTTGAAATAAGTCTATAATTTATTAGATGAATTCTTATTAAAAAATAACAAATTTATACTTTATGGTTGTTTTATGGCTTAGGAAAGTCTAATACTAAATAGAATAATAAAACTTTATTATGAATCTTTATTATTAAATAAGTTCAACCCATAATAATAACCCATAAAAATTTTGGTTCACGAAATTCATATAAAAATAAATTTAATAATATAATGTTAGTTACAATACGCGGGTGTTATAACAAAAGACTTTTTTTTTTTTTTTTTTTGTAGTGCTCAATGATCTTATTTGCTGACAGAATTACCTTATATATTTTCAGTGACTTGGATTAACAGAAACAAATGGAAGGAATTCTTTATCACGTTCTAAGTAGCTACATCTTCCTCATGCAAACAACACTTTTCATCTAAATCAATATTGGTTACCCAAGCAGGCTTCCCGGCCACATCCAAGATCAAGATCAGAAAAGCCAAAGTTACACCAACTTGTGAAACAAAGTAAATTTGCTGGATCAGTAAAAATTAAATTTCACGTTAAGATTTCACTGCTTCAAGATAATTGAGCAATCCTCCATCACCTTGTAGGCTATTGCTTCCTTCTTTTGCGATACTAAATCTACCAACTCTACTTCCTTATCTTAATTTGCAAGTATTGATACCATCCATATAAAAGTTCCAATAAAATATTCTGAGAATTGTGGCATGGGTCTTCGACGTAAATTTACTGCATGGTTAAAGTAGCAATTGCTTTTCTGGCCCATATCTTGCTTTTAAGGAAGCCATAATACATTTGCCAAAAAGTGTTGTTACAACCTGTACGCTTGTCGGAAGCTTTGAACTCTGTCTCAAGTGCATCAAATGAGTTGTTAACGACCCACAAGTATAAAAGTTTCAAGTGTAAATCCGGGCAAGTACTTGAGCCAAAGTGTTTCAATCTTTCTATCCAGATAAGGAAAACAAAATGACAATGAAATTTGTCATCCTTACAAAGTAATCCTTAAAAAGAGATCACTCGTGAAGATTTTCACAGATTTAGAGAAAATAAAGAAAACGTTGAACATGTTATTGATTTGAGATTTAAAGACCATAAATTTGACTAAAATATACTATATAGCTGCACAAATTTGAGAAAAATATATTATACAATTGCACAAATCTGACAAATTATTTTCAAAACAAATAAAAAAAATATTCTGAAATGAAATGGTAAAAGAAATTTAACATCGAATTAATTTATAGAAGTAACCTATTCTACGAAGAGCTCATTAGGATACTTTTATATTTTATTTAAGGCATATATTTCCAAAGTTTATTACTTTATTGTTTGCCATTCATTCAAGTGATGGTATAAGTTTCACGTCAGCAATTAAAATATTATTATTAATATTTTAAAAAAAAATTATGTAAACACATTTTTCTTACAATTTTTAAATAAAATAATTTTAATTTTTAAATAAATACTATTAGAAATTCTTACTAAATAGTTTTAGTGTAATCAAGGTGCAGCAAGGAAGAAAGCCAGCTAATGTGGACATATGTTCCATTACATATTGATATTGACCCCTTTCAATTTTCTTTTTTATTTCATTTTAAATTCTCTTTCTAAATGCAACAAACATATATATACTTTCAGAAAACTTGTATTTCTTACGACTTTACATTACAGCAAGGTGTGAATATATAAAGCTTCAATCTGTTGGCCATATGACTGACAACAATTATATTAAATAAAATTTATTTATATAAACTTTTTATCGTTATACAAGAAATTTATTTTAAAAAAAAAAAAAAGACTAAATATCAAAAATAGTTTGTTTTTTTTTTTTTTTAAACGAGGAGCATGTCCGCATGTGTTATCGATTGAAGACATAACGACTGACTGTATTATATTTTATTGATAGTAACCTTGAGAGAAGCCATAAGTAATCAAGACTGAATTTAATTTGCCATCATAATTAATTTTGATTATTTTAATGCTTAATTTCGTTTAGCTTTCCACATTAAATAGCCCCTGCTGATTTGTTTACAAATCGTCTTGTGAAGAAGCTAGCTCTGGAAATTAATGAAAATGGAGTTTGAAATAATTTCCAAAGAGTGCATCAAACCATCTTCTCCAACACCCCTTTACCTCAAAAACCACAAGCTCTCTCTCTTGGATCTATATTCTACTGATGCTTATATTCCTCTCGTTCTCTTCTATTCAGTGAACCAAGAAAAAAACCTTTCCCAATCTGATATTAAT